>JANBXA010000395.1:16900000-16965000 GCA_030556225.1 Cricetiscus sungorus | reverse complement strand
TTCAAGTCCAGCTTGTTCTACCTAGTGAGTGCTGGTTACCAGCCCCAATGGGTGGGTGGGGAGGCAGGTCCTAGAGAGGAGGTAAGCAGTGAAGGAGAAAGTGAGTCAGGTCATGGTGGTGGTCAGAATCTTGCAGCCTAACTGACTACACAGATGGCTTCTTTATTTATACAGATTTAGTAAGCAGGGTTGGATTCATGTTGTGCAAAACACAGATCAGTACATTGTATTTTTGGACATGTGTTTAACTTTTTCTCTTTCATGTCTGTATTCACAAGTTTAGTCATCATTGATAAACTGTGACAGAGCGGCTATCTTTTATAATCACTTCCCTCATTTTGTCATCGTTGATTAAACAGAGTTATCTTTTATAAATATTTTTACTCAACAACTTCATAACCCAAATCTTAAGAATCTAGAGACATATGACAGCTTGCTCTCAGGCTGGTAGTTCTTGTGGCTTTGAGGGTGTTAGGCAGAAAGAAAACCTCCAAGCCAGCCCAGGCAGATTGACATGTATCACTAACTCTTAATGGATGCAGTGTCTAAGAAAAGTCTTCAGGCCAAAGCGACTGCAGGTATTATTCAAATTCTTGCATAATGCAATGTTTACATTTTATATGTCTTTATAGAATTTATTTATGTGTCTTTTCCTGTCATTCTTTTGTTCCTTGGTCATATGACAGCATAGTGGTTCTGCAGGAGCTAACTTTTCTAAGAAAGGGAGGTCCTGACACCCATTCTTTTATAATCTTTCCACAAGATTCTTTGTTCATCAATACAATCCCCCGTGTAGAGGAGAGATAACTTCAGCTAATCTAACTTTGCTGCTGTATAATATGCCACATAATTGACTGTGTGTATGGTAGGAAGAGCCTTGTAATTTCATCTGTGGGCAACTCCTCCAGCCCACTGAATCTTGTTGGCCTTTTTAAGAGTACTTTGTTTTGATTATCTTCTTCCTGAGTAAGTGCAGAGGCAGAAGTTTCAAGAGCATCTCAGAGCCTTGTAAAGAGACGTCTGGCTTCTTCATGGGGGTCACAAGCTCCAAGGCATAATGAAGACCTTCAAGTAGATAAGGCTATCTCTCTAAAAGTGGGAAGGGTAGTATGTTCAGGACCTTCCTGGGGAAGCTTAGAATCATTAAACCTGGGAGAAGGCATAAATGATTCACAAGATATTTCCCATCCAGCTAATATTCCAAAGTTGTATTAAAAGATATTAAAAGATTCCCAAAGTTTGCAACACTCGAGATCAAAACTGTAAGTGGCATGGTGATCATCATGTGACTCATTTTGCTGAGCTGACTTTAAGACATTTGCCATTCCCATCATTCCCATCAGACATGGCTGCACCAATAGAATAGTGAGACCCTTTCACAAAAATAAACCATAAAATATAGAAGTTTATGAACTTTGGAGATACAAAAAAAAAAAGGCAAGCATGCAGAGGCATAAAAATGAAGACCTAGTATTTGAATTAAATGATAATTGCCTATTGAATTGTATACTACAAAAGTAAGTGTATCTTTCCCCGTAGTTTGATCAAAGTAGGTAGAAAAAAAAAACTTCCACTTATCTTTTACAAGATGAGTGAATTAAGATACCCCCAAATCCTTCAAAACAATGTAGCCTTAATATTGCCAGCAACATTTTGAATATAACTCGCCTCTAGAAGTGTACCTATCTTTGTTTATACTTAGCAGTTTCCATGGATAGGAAATATTTCCTGAAAATAATCTTTGAAAGTAGCTATCAAATTCAGTTAAACAGCTGTTTTACAGTTATAAGGCTGAAAAAGTAGATGACAGGCATAAATGGTTGCCAACAGTAACAAAAGTTGCAGAAGATCTTGAATACATATGTCTTCAGAATGATAATTAAGGGGACCTGGCAGATCAGCTTATGAAGTGCCTGTTGAGAAAACTATTACAGAAGGAAAAGTGCTCCCCACAAAGAAGAGAGAGAAGTTCATACTGAGGAGAGGAAGAAAATGGTCTCAATGGATAAAGGAGAAAAATCATAGAAATGACAGAAAAGAAAGTACTGGAAGCCAACATCAGAGATAGGGAAGACACTAGAGGAAAGGAATTGTTCACATCATCAAGTCTTCTAATGTTTACGTGGCTAATACTCAGTCACTTCCCTTCCCATAAGAATACATATTATCATTCACCAGGACTGTGATTATCATGACTGAATCAACCCCACACTTGTTTCAAGTGCAAAGTTAATGCCATAATTCCATCTTTTAAAGACAAAATTTTGGAAAGATTTGTAAGAGGTTAACAGACTATGATTTAGTATGTTATTAATTTACAACTTTTAAGAAGTACATGCTTAATGTATTGACTTGTAACTTTTTCCCCTCTATGGAAACAGTTGACACTGTGTGCATGATATGAATATTTGCCCACTTGGTATTATATTTCCAAAGTGCCAGCACAGCCAAAGAGCATGCAGGAGTAAGAAAGTAAGCCAATATCTACTCTTTTTACTAAGGGGATTTCTTTTTCTTTTTCTTTTTTGTCTTATTATTTATTCTTTGTGTTATTCACATCTTGCATCTCTATCCCATTCATTTTCCCATTCCTTAATATCCGCCCTCTGTCCATGCAAGCCCCCCTTGCAAAAAAATATTTTTAAGAGAAAAAAGAAAAACAAAGAGAAGTCTCACCATGGAAGCTGTGGTGTGACACAGTGAGTTTCATGGTAAACCATTTTATCCATATGTTTTTATTTGCAGTTGTCCATTGCAAAGAGTGGTGGGTCTGGTCCAATGGCTCTGATTTCTGCTACGTTATTATCTGGGCCCTCACTGGAACTCCCATTGGTTACCCTGCTGTTGATACCCTGCGACTCAAGACTGGTCTCTTGCCAGCTCTCTGATAAGGGCATTTTTTTTTAATTGTAAAGGAAAGAAATATATTTTAAGTGTATTTTTTAACTTTCCCACTCATTAACTGGTAAAAGCATCTATAATTTTAGTATCTACGATAGTAAACAATACAAAAGTAGCTGAAAATGTATTTGTATATTATGATTGCAACAAGTGAGTCAACTTTAATTCTGTGTATGTCCTCCAAACAGATGTTTGCTTACATTTAATGAACATTAAATGGTTGGTGGACTGACTTTGAGGCACTAATTAAAATAAATACCACCAAATATAGTTTTAGAAGTAAAAATCTCATCAGATTTGAGGAACAAAGAATCTTTGAAGAATTTTAGCAATCCTGAATTCTAAGATAGTACTTTTTGTTATCAGGGAAATGGCTTCTAGAGTAAAACAAACATCATCTTTTCTTTGATCAATAAGAGACATTTATTTTAATGTTATATTTCTGTCCCAATCCTGAATGGGAGGTCTCCCATAAAACAGCTCCCTTCACGGGTCAGGGAAGAGATATGCATGCAGCAAGATTGTAAGAGTCACTAGGGAAGGAAAACATCACAGGAACAGTGCTCCCCAGACAATGCAACACACACACACACACACACACACACACACACACACACACACACACACACACACACACACTAAAGGAGACAGTGGCAGTATGCACAGGGCCTGCCTGCACAGGTCCAAACCAGGTGGTGATCCCAGAACTGAGAGGGGAAATTACACAGGATCTCTCATCCCTAACCAGGAAGTAATCTCTATCTGACAGTCACTCACAAAGGCGAATTACTGTTCTTCAGTTGAGTCTCAGTGGTACAGAAGCCATACTTAAAAGGAAGGTCACGTGCCCCAAGCCCAAGCAGTGTACAGCCACTCAAAGTGAATTCTACGGCAGATTTCAATATTCTTTTCTGCATAATGTTTTACTTTGTGTGTGTGTGTGTGTGTGTGTGTGTGTGTGTGTGTGTGTGTGTGTGTGTTTGTCTTACTGGCCTTTTGCTTATAAGTTATGGCTTTCAATTTTGTGCTTTTATGGATTTTTCTGAGTATTTGTGTGTTCCCTTCTCTTTTCTTCTATTTTTCTTTTTAGTCTCTGTTTTTGCTTCTTTTTCTACTTGTCTATTTATTTTCTAGAGAGAGAAAGAGAGAGAGAGGAAGAGAGAGAGAGAGAAATGAGAGGGGGGGGGATGGAGTTGGATGGATGGGGTAGGAAGGATTTGAGAGATGAGGGAGGAGAAATAAGGATCACAAAATAACTATTTTTTAATTTAATAAAAAGAAAGAAAAACTGGAAAAAGGAGGTACATCTTTATAAAACTTTTAGCTATAAAATTGAGTATAAAAATACAAATTTTCCTTTGCCAATAAGACTGCACAAATCATATAATCTGCTTCAGTAACTTCTAAACTCAGCTTAAAACGTAACTGCTTAGATTTCTTATGGAAGTCCTGTGAAATATGGACAGAAAGTGTGTGGATGAACTGTGACACCCATAAATACTACTCAGGATCCTATCCAGTGATAGGCACATCACAGTGGGATTCTCGAAGCATTTCCTCTTCTGGAACTTGCACAATGGCTGGGTGTGGACTCTGAGTTTCCTGAATAAGTTCATGATCTCATGAGTCTTCCTTTAGTGTGGCCAACAGCACATGGTAAATGGCCTAATTCTGTGACTAGTAAGTACTGCATCTAATGTTATCTTCTCTCTTCTTCTGTGTGTAATGCTGTGTGAAATAATTTTTATCTTGGAAATAACATTGCCAAATAGGTAGCTAAGGAATTTGTAAGAATGGTTAGTCAGTAGTGATTTTTTTTATTTTGATCCCCCCCACACTTTTTGCATATATTCTGGGTTTTGTGTAATGTGAGAGCAAATATTCATTGGGTATTAATAGCACTTCAATTCTAAGATGAATCAGTAAGTATACCAGAGAATTGCATCCTTTCTTCACCTTAGGTTGAAACGATGAGCACATATTTAAGTGCATCAATCTTCAAAAAACAAATCTTAAAACTAAAGGTTGATTATCGTGGGGAAAATGTGATATTATCAGAAGTGATATGAATAGGCCATGATTTCCTTGTTAATGGAAAGCATTTCCTATTTTGTAATGACACCGAAGAGTAGACGATCAAGAAATCCAATGTTTTCTTGTTACTATATAGAGCAGGAGACAGCACCCTTCCACAGTTTGTCTGAATATAGTAATAAATACTTTCAAGAATGGATAGCTATTTGCTATCTGCAATCCATACCTACTGTTTTGTTAAAGATAGATTTGTTTATGTTAAAGATAGATTTGTTTATGTATTTATTTATTATGTACACAGTTTTCTGCATGCATATGTGTCTGCATGCCTAAAGAGGGTACCAGATCGTATCACAGAGGCTGTGAGCCATCATGTGGTTGCTGGGAATTGAACTCAAGATCTCTGGAAGGGCAGCCAGTGCTCTGAAACTCTGAGTCATCTCTCCATCACCCCTCCGTATTTACTTTTAAGATATTGCTTTCTCTTGCCTTAAAAATATGGAAAACAAAACGTAAAACCATTCACATTTCAAAACTCAATTCAAAAGAAACTGGACCCCAATTCTAAGTTCCTGGCTCTCTGCATTCCACTTTTCATGTTTATTTCAGCAGCAGGAGGTCTACATTTGATGTTTCTTCAGAACAGATGTCCATTCCAATTATTCACCTCTTCAGAAAGATAAATCAATTTTTATAGTCACATGCAAGTGGGGTGGGGACACTAATGTACTTTGTTCTCAGAAATAGTAAATTGTAACTGGAATAAGTAGCTTTACATTTCCTATATTGATGCTTTAGAATACCATAGGAATAATCCCCTAACAGGTGAATTCAGCCAAGTAAATCCCTAAAATCTGTATATCCAGGAAATCCATCCATTCATTCAATCAATATATGCATTTTGGACCACTAACATAAAGTCACTATGATACAGGTAGATAAGCAATATTATTACATTTAACAAATTTGTAAAAGTTGTAACATTGAAGACTCCGTATTAAAACTATGATAAAAAGGTCACTAGTATTTAACTATACTAAAAGAAGAACAGTGGTAGAGCCAAGTGATTAAATAAACGAGGAATGTTAATGTATACCAAGAGATTTAAAGATGATATCATACTACAGTTATCATTTGTATTAGTGATGCTAGGTGAACAGTTCAAACAGGTAGCACTCACAAGTAACCATGGAAATGAAAGAAGATGGATCAAATTGTGGAAGAGCGATTAAATACAAATAGCTCCTTTATACATATCACATAAAACAGCTTTAAAATGTATCTACACCATCATGGTTTATAAAAAAATAAATAGGGATATAACTTTGTACCTGAGATAGAATTGCAAACAGTCCTTTACAATAATGTTTAGTAAGAAGCAACTCCTCCTTGACTCCCCATATCTCTATATATCAGGAATTTTTGTTATTAGAAGTTAAAATATGTGGGAGAGCTGTTGATTTTACCTTTAGACACCCATGGAAAAAATAGGACTGGATAATTGAAATTAAACATAATGAAAGAGATCATTGATTTCACAAAAGAATGGTTTGCTATGTAAAACTGCAGACCAATTACGAAGGCCAGTTTCCAAGCTGATTTCCTGCTAGAACTAGAGTGACTAATCAAGTAGTGGGAAATTCAGAAATATCTCATGTGACGCACATCTGTGCCTAAGAACCCGGTTCTAGATGAGCTTACAGGAAGGGTGACTTCAAATGGTCTTCTTGAGAGATAATTTCCCATCAGTGTGTCCTCCAACCATAACACATTTGTGACTGGCATATTTCTTTCTATATAAATAATATCATTATTTAATAAACTAGCATATCAACTACTATAAATTTTATATGAACCTAGCTAGTTCTCTCAAATACTACTTTCTCTTTTATAAACTAAACCAATTTTTATTTTTTTTTTTGCAATTATTAGATAAGGGATAATATTATGACTTCTTATGCCACATGTTATAACATATGTTAAAATATAATTTGTAACTATGATCATTTCTTTTATCCCAATAATATTTAAAATTGTATTGCATGTTTTCCAGATCATGTTTATATTTATTTTAAAGTGGCTTCAATTTGTAATGCACAAACTAATAAATGCTTTCTGAAATAAGATCATATTGCAAATTTGAATCTGAGTAGCTAGCTTGATTGTGCATTTGTAATGGAAAATGAAAGTTCATTCAGTACATCTATTAGATTGAATTTATAACTGGAAATTGTCAGGTAGTTAAGTTGATAGCTCCAGCCTAAAGGATGTTACAACTTACTTAACAGGTGTTATTTATGAATGTGACAGTTCAGTTCTTACTAAACACAACACTAACAGTGTTAAATGCCTTTATTTCAGCCTTTCAGAAATGAACTGGAGATTCAGAGGAAACACACAATAGAAAATATCTATGCCCTTCTCAATCTTGCTGAAAGTTGAGGACATGTCTTTGCCAATAAATAAAAGTCAAAAATAATAAAGTTAGAGCCCAAAATCCAGGTTATATTTTTTAATATTACCTTGCTGAGTAAAGAGTCAATCTATACTTTTTAAAATGGTGGAATGTTGCCCAGTTAGTAAGACACAGGGAAATGTTTGAATAAATCCCACCCCCATATTGCAATGGAGAAGAGATTAACGGGATCATACCTTAGAACTTTAAAATAGACCTAACTTTAAAACAAAGTAAGGTCTATTTATGATGAATAAGAGTTGAATGCTTATGATTTATTTGAAGTACTCCAAACTTTTTCATCATTAAAGTAAGTTTGGCAGTAAAAGACATTTTTACAGCAGTTTAGATATTTTTATGTAGATGATATTAAAGTAGGAAAACATATATCACTATGTCTTCAACTTAAGAAAGGTGGCTAAGATTTGAACTAAATGCTTCAAGGTAGGTCAAGAGTTAGATGTGAGGTAATAGGAAAATAGACTGAACCTATGTAGCTGTGTCTCCTGATATTTTCTGTGCACTTAGTGGCTAAACATCCTTGAAGATGCTGTTAGATTCAACAGTCTTCGTATCTTTCTGATATCTTTCTGATATCTTTCTCCCACGTGCATACCAATGAGTTTCAACCTCAAAAGACCCAATGGTATAACGTTATTTGCACCGTGGTTTTGAAACCCCTTCCCTTTAGTGGGTATCATGGGACGAGAAGAAATGCGGTGTAGATGGATTTTTCTTTG
The DNA here is from genome assembly GCA_030556225.1 of Cricetiscus sungorus. Lineage (NCBI taxonomy): Eukaryota > Metazoa > Chordata > Mammalia > Rodentia > Cricetidae > Cricetiscus > Cricetiscus sungorus. The sequence goes on along the minus strand of JANBXA010000395.1, from coordinate 16,956,870 downwards.
GGCAGCTGGCTCACACAAAATGATGCAGATAATTTATTATTAATCATGAAAGCTTGGCCTGTGGATTAGGCATGCCATACTAGCTCTTACAACATACATTAATCCATTTCTTATCATCTACCTGTTTCTGTGCGACTCAACTTTTATGTCTCCTCCAGCATATTTTGTTCCCTTTGTGTCCAGCTGGAGGACCACCTTTAATTCTTCTTCCAGAAGCCCCACCTATACCTCCTGCCTAACTATTGATGGTTTAGCTTTTAATCAAACCAATCACAGAGATACATCTTCTCACAATGTAAAGAAACAATCCACAACAACATTGCAAATGTGAGATCTAGCCCAGTATGATTTGGGACAGAAAAGTGTTGCCTTAAGCCATGAATGTATCAACCACTCATAAACACTCACAAAACCACTCCAAATGCGCTACATAGTAATTACTAGGATGTTTCCCAATTTGGGGCAGCCCAGTTTAATCTCTCCTTGGAGTATTTGCTTTTCTTAGCTAAATAAGCTACCTGAACTATGTCTCTTGACTGAATTCTTTTGTTCAACATGGTAACCTGGCTGGGTTGATGTCTCTTGTAGGGAGCTTTGTGGGACTACAATTGGAAGCAGCCGAGCGGCCCTGGGTCCATACCTAAGTGGGGGAGTGTGGATGAGGGAAAGGCTAGCTATAAATGATTAAAAACAAAACAGAGAGGCAGAATAAAGGTCAGGAGGGCAGATCAGTCAATACTGAAATGCCACAAGTTTATTTTTCACCACTCTTATATACCTTATCCAATAAGGGAAACACAGTATCATGTATTCGGAACAAACAGACTTTTCTTCCTCAGTTATTCTAAGGGTTCAGTAACCACACCTTACCTCCAACTTCTTGTTCCATAGCCTTGAGGATCAGGAGTAGCCACACCTCAGATTCAGGTCTGTTGTTATTTGGAATAAGACAGCCAAACATCCTTCTGTAGCCACACCTTTGACCTTCAGGTCTTATGACTTGCTGACGGCTTTGAATGCTCTGTCCTTGTGCCAAGATGGAGTGCAGCCATGTTTCTGGGCGCCCACAGTCTCAGTAGTAAGAACATTTATTTGAAGCTTTTGCAGAGGATCCAGGCTCATCTCCCAACATTCTGATTGTAGCTCATAGCTCTCTGTAACTGTGTAAGACCCGCGAGAGTGTGGTCCCTCGCACTCCCACTCAGGAAAGGCAGCCCCCCCAAATCACTCACGAGAAGCGGTCTTGATGCAAATGCATAAGGTCCTTTATATTCCAGTATACTGGGGTCGTCACCATGGTAGAGGGCTTAGCGACAGACCCCTAGCACAGAATTGAGACAGCTTTTATAGGGTTACAGCAAAGCCCGCGCATCATGAACCAATCACCTGGTAGCATCCAGTGCAGACCAATTACTTTAAAGTATCCAACCCCGCCCTTAGCCCAGGATGTCTGCTTTCGCACAGGCTTCTGGGTGTTCATTCACTACCGTAAACATTAAGGTAGGTGACCATCAGCTTGGGATTTAAGACTCCCAGCTTCCTGGGTTTTCTGGGGAATTAGGCTAAATTTTTCCATCCTAACAACTGCAGCACCTCTAACACCTACTTCTGACATTCATGGGCACTTACATGCATGCAGGCAAAGCACTGGTACACATACAATAAAAATAAAAAGATAATTTAGAAAAGATGAAAGACTGCTCCACCCCCATAGTAGTCCCACTCTGCCCTAACCAAAGATGCCAAAGGACTTCATCTCACCATGACATTAAAAAGAATATGTATGTGTCTAGCACCCTGGTTTGCGAGGGATCCAGGCTCTGCTCTCTGCATTCTTAGAGGTACAGTGGTAGAGTACCCTGCACCCTGAGATGAGGATGAAAAAGACTGATGGAATGATTACAGAGATATTTCCCAAATATTAGCCCTACTTAATTGATCATCAAGCTGACCATAGCAATTAGAAGTATAGAATTTTTGCTGGGTGGTGGTGGCACACGCCTTTAGTCCCAGCACTCAGGAGGCAGAGTCAGAAGCAGGTTGATGTTTGTGAGTTCTAGACCAGCCTGGTTTACAAATTGAGTTCCCAGACAGTCAAGGCTACCAAGAGAAGCCCTGTCTCTGAAAACCAAGAAAATAAAAGTATGGAATTCTTAGTCCTTACAAAGGAAGCAAGGAAAAGCCATTTATGTGATAGCGTTAACTCCTGATTCAGGCTTAGTTTAACCAAAATCTGCATTTCCTTATTATGTCTCATGAGAGATTGGATACTTTTCTCCCAAGATGATAATTAGGATTGTGTCATGTCTATGCTTTGAAAATAAAGCTCTGCCGAGGCCTTTCTTCCCCCTTCTTGCTGCTTAGCTCAGTTCAGATACTCTTTCGATTGCAGAGGGTGGTTTTATTTATTTATTTTTCTTTTCTTTTTGTCTTGTTCACTGTTAGTTTTGTACTTTGTTGTAAGAATAGGACTATCTCCCGCTTCCATCAAGACCAAACCCCACGAGTTCTAAAACACACAGTTCTTGCAAATAACCAAATTACTCTCAGGAAAATTGCCTCTACTGTATTTCTGGAGCCTAATTTGGCGCCCAGAGGCATAGTTTGAATATTCCCCATATACTCACCACACAGGAAATCTTCAAATTATACCCTCTTGCTTTAGCTCCTGGGACTAATGGGAAGGAGGGACAGAAGAGGGGAGAGTAAGAAGCAAAAGAAATTGGTTACTGTACTGAAAACTTTTTTTCCCTAGGTACACAGGTGAGGCTTGTGATGACACTGCAAAACAATAGCAAACCAAACTTCATGTAACAATAGCACAGCAGAACAGCTATGCCCGTTATTACTCATCACTTTAACTTGTTGCTATTTTTAACGGTACTTAGTTATCTTTTTTTCCTTATCTAACTTTTCCATATGTATCAGTGGCAGTTTAACACAAGCCAAGGGAACTCATGAGCAAATGGCACAAGTCTGTTTCACCTGTTCAAATGATGAACTTAATTTTTTTTTTGTCACAAAATTAGTGGCAAATGTAATAGTTTCCTACACAGGGCAGGTGGTCCTAACATTAACACCATGAGTACACGTGAACAAATCAGACAGCAGATGCCTATTAAAGTGTAAGGGTTGAATAATGGGTTTCCAGGTCTAGTTGATATTGGCTCTTCTGTTCTTAGCTTGAGAAAACTCTGAGAGTTACTGTGTGTATGTGTGTGTGTGGGGAGAGTGGGGGGTCTCTGTGCCCATCAGGGCTGGCAGAGTTAGTATCTCCATGAGGCAAAATGAAATCTGGACAAACACGACTTAGTTAACCAGGCTGGGTGGAACATCTAGACCCTAACAAAAACAGTTTATTGTAAGCACATTTAAGCACAGTACAATCTGGAATAAAAGTTCCTGGTGTAATACAATCTCCTGTGTTCAGTAGGCATAATTACATAGAAACTCAGCTCAAGGAATATGTCACTTCCTCCAAGAAGATGAGTTCTCAAAATAGGCTACAGACAATGTAGAGGTCATTTTGGCTATTAGGCACCTCTAGTGCTGCCTGTGGGAGCTTGGTACGCATGGCCCTGCAGATAGCTTAAATCACCAAGTTATTTATTTTACTTTATTTTAGTTCTTAAGAAAATGTTTTTTTAAGACAATGTTTCTTTGTATAGTCCTGACTGTCCTGGAACTCACTATGTAGACCAAGCTGGACTTGAATTCAGAGGTCTGCCTGCCTGTACCTCCTGAGTGCTGGGATTAAAGGCTTGTAACACCATAGCTGGACTAAATCACCAGGCTATTAGACACCTTTTGTCCCCAGTCTTCTGAATGGAGAAACAGGTTACAAATCCCTCCCATTGCCGAGAAAACAATCCTGTGTGATTAATATTCTTGGTTTCCTTACTACATGTTTGTAAGGGCAAGGACTTCTGTGTTCCCAAAAGGACAAGGACATTTCCAAGGTGGGTTTAAGAAAACTAAATAGGATGGGGCATTATTAGCAGTCCACGTCAAGGCTGAGTGTCAGGCTTAATACCCACCCATCTGTGGTGGTAGAGATTTTATTCTGAGCCCAGGTTATTATTGGGATCTCATCTTTTCAGTTTTCCTAAATCAGTAATAATAAATTCCTTCTCCATCAGTCCTAAGCAGGGTAGAAAGTATATCCTAGACTATGAGGCATATGATTATTGCTGAGCGAAGCCGGTCCAGTGCCTGTCTGCTTCTGGGTGACTTATTTTATTCTCTGTTGAGGTCTTCTCTCTCTAGTGTCTGGGCGTTGCGTTGCATGGCTGGAGTTAGTTCTGTCCATGCATTCTTTCCCAGAAAGAATAGCAGGAGGCACTGGAAATAACGGGATTTTAGTCTTTCACTAGTGTTCTCACTTTAGCTCGCAAGTGGAGATGTTCTAATCCTTGGCATCAGAATCTCATCTCTTCTCTTATCCTGCAGAAAAATAAATGCACTATGCTGACAACTGTCCTTGTCTTTACGACTAAGTCCCTCAGGTGCGTGTTAATGCACCCTGGTCACTGAGTTCACAATTCAAGCTGAGGGCTGTTTGTTTGCTCGTGCCTTCTCATGAACTACTGCTCCACACAGGTGTCATCCAGTAAATAATTACTGAATTAGAGACAGCACTGAGTTCTCATTACTCAGAAAAACAAGCCTACCGTACGTACCACTGCTTCAGAGTAGTTTATTTCCTGACGTTTATTATCTTTGTAGTCAGTGCAAAACTTTAAAAGTCACCCCCTTCGCACACTCTTTCCTTCATTCAGAGGTTGGGCTATCAAAAGGGAGTTAAAATTCTAAACCATTAATGTTATAATAATGATCACTAACCAACCTCTTTTACCTGACCTTAGGACCGAATTTAAATGACTTGGCCTTTGAGCCAAAACTGCTTCTAGATATAATGTGCAAATAAGTACAACATTAATTACTGGAAGAGACTTTCTGGCATACGCTGACCACACTTAATGGAGTAATAAATCACTAGTTCAGGAATCCTTGATCCTTGTCTTCTATACATTTTGTTGTTATTTTACACTAAATGGGAACTAAAGCAACTGAACTTGGGGAAACTAAAATTTAAAACACAAATAATCATTTTGCTTTAATGAACTTAAAATCTCCATCACTAATTCATAGCATGTATTTATTAATTCATGTGTTCATCATAATTCCCTTGGTAAAAGAAGTTAAGTTTTTACTCTGCAAAAGAAGACCGTTAGTCTTTAACTAGAATTGCCCCATCTTCCCACTAAGATAATACGTTCAGGAGGTTTCATTTATTTGCATTTGTATATGTATACATGTAGCAATAATAAACAAAAACAAGAAAAGGTTGTCAGATTGAGAGTGGGAGAACAAGGGAGGATTTGAGGGGAGTAGCCAGGAATGGCTGGTGGGATGGGAGGGAGTAGGGAAGTAATTGTCTTAACTAGTGTTGCTGTGGCTGTGGAGACACATCATGACACAGCAACTCTTACAAAGGAACTCATTTAATTGGGGCTGGCTTACAGTTTCAGAGAGTTAGTCTGTAGGGAGCTGTGATACTGCAGTCGCCATTACAAGATGGCACTGACATCCGGCCCCGCAGTCAGTAAACAAGTTCTGGAGCGCATGTGCCGATTGCGAGAACACGCCAAGTCTCTGCCCAGCCCGGGGTGTCACATAGGGTGATGAGTGAGCAGCCAACCAGAGGGCGCTACACCACCTCGTACCATCCTGGTGCGGCTAGGGCTTATAAATACAGCACCACTCTGGGGCTTGGGGTCTTCCTCCTTTCATTGCTTGGATGCAATAAAGCTTGCTGCAGAAGGATCCTGCTGTCCATGTGCGTTCTTGCTGTCGAGACGACTGCACGGGCTGCAACATTAGTCCATTATCATCAGGGCAAGAAGCCTGGCAGTATGTAGGCGGGCCTGGTGCTAGAGAAGGAGCTGGAAGCTCTACATCTTGATGCACAGGTAGCACAAGGAGACTGTGCACTAAGCCTACCTTAAGCATATATGAGATCTTAAAGCCCGCCTCCACATTGACGCACTTCCCTCTCCAACAAGGCGGCACTTTTGAATAGTGCCATTTCCCATGCGCCAAGCATTCAAACACAAAAGTCTACGGGAGCTGTTCCTATTCAAACTGCTCCAGTGATATAATTCTATTTTAATTCAGAATACACAATAAAAATTAAAGAGATGCAGACTTACATGCTTTGTAATAAGTGTTAATACAAATGGAGCAGCATGAGCAGTTTCTAGGGTACAGTCATGGGTTTGGAGTTAACGAAAAAGGGAAGATCTAGGTGTGTTAGAACTTCATGGTATTGTTCAATGCTATGTGTAGTGCAGGCAGTGTCCTATTTTTTTTTTTTATTGCTATGCTAAAACGCCATAGCCAAAAAACTTGAAATGGAAAGGATTTCACTTAACATTTTATAGTACATCACTGGGGGAGGGGGTTGTCGGGGCAGGATAGGAAGTTAGGAACCTGGATGCAGAGACTGACACAGAGATCATGGAGGCTTGCTGCTTACTGGCCTGCTTTCACACCTTGCCCAGATTGCACTCTATACCATCCATGACCACCTGCACGAGTATGGCACCAGTTACATTGGGCTTGGTGATCTACCATCAATAACTAATAAAGAACCTCAAGCGTTTTCTCCATTAAGATTTCTTATTCCTCAAATTTAAGTTTTTTTCTTCCCAGATGACTATATCCTCTTTCAAGTTGACAAAAGACTAACCAGAGCATAAAGGCAAAATACTCCCACAGGAAGTGGATTCAAGAGAGAATATAGAGAATTGAGGAATGGCCTTGACTACAATGTTAATAATTTCTTGTTAAAGAAATAGAATTTGAGGCAGCTAAAAATAGTTAAATATTTCAGAGATTACATTAAAATATTAGAAAAATTTAAGCAAATTTAATTATTATAAGATCTGAACATATTACAGAATTTCCATATCTAGGCACTATAAATTTATTGTCATTAAGAAATTGGCCAAAGTGACTCATGTTGGTAACCTCAGTTCTTGGGAAGGAGGCAATGACACAGAGATCACCATTAGTTCAAGGCTAGATTGGTCTATACAGCAAGTTCTTAGCTAGTGCTAGAAATCATGATCTTGTCATAAAACTATGAATAGAACATTTTCCATTTTCTAGAAAATAAATCTTTGATTTTTGATGGGTGTGTTTTCCACTTGCAGCCTACTTCCATTCAGAAGCCAAGTTTTAAAAACAGAAATATATGCTTGGTATTTAAATGTCATAAAGTTTACAGGTACAAAAGTAGACTCGAATGTGTACCTTGTTCCAAATAGTTTTTTAAGAACTCTATTGACAGCCTTTAGAATTATGACATAAAAGTAATGCATATTTATAGGGTACTTTCTGACATTTGAATAACCTACACATTGGGTAGGCTAAGCATATCAATGTCATATTTTTTCATTTATTTGTGGTAAATTATTCACAATCTTTTCCTCAAAAATTTTGAATTGAACATTACACTACCATTAACTATGTTCCTAACTCTGTATAGTAGAGCACCAAGACATAAATTTCCTATCTAATTATATTTAAGATCTATTGGCCAAGCTCTAATTTGCCCTGCTTTTTACTATGCCAAACCTTTGACAACCATTATCATATTCTCAACAAATTTTAAATTTAAATTTCAGAACATAGAGAATCAAAATGTTTACATAGCATGGTCAATGGCTTCAATTTTATTTTCTGTAGAGAAATGAAAATTATATTCTAATGAACTTCAATATACGAAAATGAGTAACTGCAATCCATTATATAAATAAACTTAAAACAAAAACAAAAAGAAACAAACCAAAACTCCAAATGCTATTGGTGCCCATCTTTGCTCAAAGGCAGAGAGTTCAAAACTGTCCTCTGTAAGTCATAAGACCTAAAGATCAGTAGGATGTTCAATCTTGGCCTTGGCTCTCTTATTATAAATAACAACAGACCTGGTCTGAAGTGTGATTACTCCTGACCCTCAAGGCCAGGCAACAAGAAGTTGAATCTGAGATGTGGGTTTTGAATCCTGGAGAAAAGAGGAAGAAAACTCTGTTCTATAAACATGTTACCATGTTGCCCTTTTTGGATTAGGTATATAAGAGTGGTGAAAAATAAACTTGTGGCATTTCAGTATTAACTGATTTGCCCTCCTGATATCTATTCTGTGTCTTACTCTTTCCTATAAGTGTCTTTACCTGCCCTCTCTTAATTTATACTGTCCATCTCAGGTACGAACCTCCAGCTGCCCTGTTGGCTCCTACTGCAGGTCCTCAAAGACAGTTTCTGACAATATGATCATTTCACTAACCTAGAAAATGCCTTGGTTAAAATCCAATACCCTTTCATGATAAAAGTCCTAGAGATATTAGAGACAGAGGGAGATACCTAAAACAAAGCAGTTTATGGCAAGTTCATAGCAAAACAACTTAAACAGAGAGAAATTCAAAGCAATCCCATTAAAATCAGGAACAAGACAAGGTTGTTCATTTTCTACATACTTATTCAATATAGTTACTGAAGTCTTAATTATAGCAATAAGAAAACTGAAGGAGATCAAGGGTATACAATTTGGGAAGGAAAAAGTCAAAGCATTGTTATTTGTAGTTGATACAATAATATACATAACTGAATCTACAATTTTTCACTGAGGGACTCATACAGCTTATAAACACTTCCAGCAAAATATCTAGATACAAAATTAACTCACAGAAATCAGTAGTCCTTCTATATACAAATGACTGAGAAAGAAATTAGGGAAACAACACCTTTCACAATTGCCTCAAATATTATACAATATCTTGGGGAAACTCTAACTAAGCAATTGAAAGATGTATGCGATAAAAACTTTAACCCTTAGAAGAAAGAAATCTAAGATTTCAGAAGATGTACAGATCTCCATGCTCATGGATCAGTAGTATTAACATAGTCAAAATGGCCATCCTACCAAAAGCAATCCTCAAATTCAATAAATCCCCATCAAAATTCCAACACAATTACTCACAGATCTTGAAAGGACAATTTTCAGCTTCATATAAAAAAAACATTCCCAGGATAACTAAAAACAATCCTGAACAATAAAAGAACTGCAGGAGGTATATGAATGGACTTTGGGAGCCCATCCCACATAGAGGGATACTCTCTTAACCTAGACACATGGGGGAGGGCCTAGGCTCTGCCCCAAATGATATAACAGACTTTGAAGATCCCCCATGGAAGGCATCACCCTCCCTGAGGAACATAAAGGGGATGGGATCGTGGCTGGGAGGGGGTTTGGGGGAGTAATGGAACTGGGATTGACATGTAAAACAAGCTTGTTTCAAATTTAAATAAAAATATCATAAAATAAAAATCCATGAATTTAATAAAAAAAAAATCTTGCAGGCAAATTGATGGAACTGGAAAAAATCATGATGAGGTAACCAAGACGAAAAAAGATAAATACTGTATGTAGGTGGATATTAGCTGTTAAATAAATGGAACCTAAGCTACAATCTTAATGGTGGGTCTGATGCCAAGCAGTAAATGCTCAACACAAAATAAGCTCAATGGCATCCTTGGAGGATTTTTCCTCTTACGGTTGTGGGTTATGAGTTTCAGCTGGACTGGCTGTAGGGTATTCAGTTTCCCGAGATGATCACCTGCATGAGAGCCTACATGGAGTTGCAATTAGGCTCATGCTTCACAGTGCACAGCTGAAAGATCTCTAGCCTTAACCCCAAACGTCTTCCAAATGGGAGCTTGTAAACCCCAAGCTCTCCTGAGGTTGTAAACAACTCCAGATGGAGAACTGAGATTGGTTCAGGGCTTCTACATCCTTCATCATTTGGTAAGACAAGCAGGCTTTTCTTATATTGATGTTGATCTTTCCAGGACACAGTACTTTTTTCTTTTCAAGACAGTGTTTTTTTGTAATAGCTCTGGTTGTCCTGGAACTCACTCTGTACACCGGGCTGGACTCGAACTCAGAGATCTACCTGCATCTGCCTCCCTCCTGAGTGCTGGGATTAAATACATGTACCACCATTGCCTAGTATAATAGTACTTTTTGTTGGACAGAATTCTGCTAATTTTAAATAACACCCAAATAATAATTACAACCATTTCCCTTGAGTCCCAAAGTCTCCATCCAGATATTCTTCATGTAAGTTTTTTATAATCCCTTGATGCCTGACTACAGGTAAAAGAACAATGGAAGTTCTATAGCATTTTATGTTAGTATGTCTAATGTTTCTAGAGAAATCACACAAAACACACACACACACACACACACACACACACACACACATATGCATACATCGACATGTTTAAACAGACCATGTTTATGACGTTTATGTAGAGTTCTTGAGACAAAGAGCTCATTCCTAACAAAAGAACTGATATAGGGAAAAGCCTAAACAGAACGCACTGAAAGAACCTGCAAGGCAAAAACAGACCAAACAAACAAACAAACAAACCAAAGGAAACAAAACAAGCAAGCAAACAAAAATAGAACACAATCCACACCATGCTCTGTGATTCAACCCATCCTCTATTCATCCTCACCAAGGAAGACAACCTACTCTTGGCAATTAAGATATATGTGAAGCCAAGTCAATATTTCTTCTGAAACTATAGGATTTCACCCACAACAGTTGTCTAAATCCATTCCGTGAAATATCCACAATTTATGCCCCCATTTTTCACTCATGACTCTTGAGAGAGAGGCAGATATGAACACATACACTATTGCCATTGCTCTCTAAGGAGAGCACACCAGAGTGTCTCTTATTGCCAGTCAATAGCTTTCTCATTCCTTTGCTGTCATTCTAGTCTCTGCCAAAATGCAGGTGGTAGTGACTGTTTCTGTTGTGGTGTCAACAATCTAAATACCAACGCTTTGCTTGCTTTTAAATAAACCTTTCCGATAAAAGAGCCTCATACCATAAGAATTCCTTAAGAGTGGCAACTATTTGTAGGGTTGCTCCCCCCAAAAAACTGAGTGTATTTTCAACTATGCAACAGCTAAATAATGTATTTGCAGTGCAAATTTCAGCGTATGTAACATTTGTACACTTGTGGAGATCGTATAGATAGCACACGATATATTCCAAAATGAGCAGTTAGTGAGGTGTACAGACATGTTCAGCTTGGCACAGAGTGAAGATGTACCTATCATTCCTCATGAAGACAGAAAGTTCACTGCGGTATTTTATTTCTGCCCACACACGGTATAGATATTTAAGTTTAAATGCTGTGCATGCTTTGGATTCAATAGGACTAGATTTCTTTGCCAAGAAAGATATACAGACTTAAGATCTACACTTTTGATTTAGTTTGTTTCAAGAAATGGCAGTGACTCACTTATTCATCAAATGAAAAATATCAAATTCAATAAAGAATTTTCATTATTCAGACATGATGATTGTACCTACCTGTAATCCCAGCAATCGAGAGGCAGAGGCAGGAAGACCTGCAATACCAGTGCAATCTGGATTCACAGAACAGAGGATGAGAGTTTCATTTGTAGAGTGAATATCTGGAGTAAGCCCTTGATTTAATGACCACACACACACACACACACACACACACACACACACACACACACACTCTCTCCCCTCCCTCCCCCCTCTCTCTCTCTCTCTCTCTCTCTCTCTCTCTCTCTCTCTCTCTCTCTCTCTCTCTCTCTCTCACACACACACACACACTATTTATAGTTGAACTGTTAGAAGGGGGACATGGCTTAATTCATTGAAGCCTAAATTTATAACTCTGTGTGTTTGCTGTCATTAAAGAAATTTACATTTTTTTTCTGAAATAAGTTTCAAATACCTTATTCCATTGAGTTGATATTATACAACAGAAGAATGACAAAGTACTAATGCATTAGTTTTATAAAATAAATTAGAGGCCAGGTGGTGGTGGTTCATGCCTTTAATCCTAACATTTGGGAGTTAGAGCAGGTAGATCTCCATGAGTCTGAGGCCAGCCTGGTCTATAGAGTGAGTCCTAGGAGAGACTCCAAAGCTACAGAGAAACCCTGTCTTGAAAAAGCAAAAATAAATAAATAAATAAAATAAGTTAGGCCTCAGGTAACTGTATATGGATTGCATTTGCATTTTATGTATTTGATTGACATTCATACTCTATAAGAGTCTTACTTGCTACATTAGAAAAACTGTATAGAAGGTTTTGATCTGAGGCAAGTTTTGAATTAACTAATTGGGATGCATATAAAAAGTTTCCCCTTTTTTCAAAAATAGCTTCTCTTTTCATACAATATACCTTGATTACAGTTCCCTCTTCTCCTCCTCCCCATTTCTCCCCGCTTTCTCAGCCATCCAGATCCACCCCTTTCTGCTCTCATTAGAAAAGAACAGGTTTCTGAGAGATAACAACCAAACGTGACAAAATAAAACATAGGACAACACTTAAAAAAAGACAATTGAGGTTCAACAAGGTAAACCAAAAGAAGGAAAAGTGTGCCAAGAGGAAGTCACAGGAGTCAGGGACCCAGATCCTAGGCTTAAAGCTATAGTACGCATGCAGAACCCCAGGTGCAGACCCCTGTGGCCCCCTGCTTGCTTCTTCATCTCTGTGAGTTCATATGAGTTTGCTGAGTTGATCTGAAGAAGAAAAAGTCAAAGCATACTATAGAATTATCTATCTGAAAGACAAGTTTTACAATAGTTTTATTATTTTTTCTTTGATACTTTTTTTTTTTAAATTTAATTTGAGACAAGCTTGCTTTACATGTCAAACCCAGTTCCCTCACCCTCCCCTCCTCCCCTGTTACCCCATCCCATCCCCTTTCTGCTCCCCAGGGAGGGTGAGGCCTTCCATGAGGAATCTTCAAAGTCTGTCATATCATTGGGAGCAGGGCCTAGGCCCTCCCCCACGTGTCTAGGCTGAGAGAGTATCCCTCTATGTGGGATGGGCTCCCAAAGTTCATTCTTATACTAGGGATAAATACTTATCCATTACCAGAGGCCCCATAGACTGCCCAATTCTCCTAAATAACACCCACATTCAGGGGGTCTGGGTCAGTCCTATGCTGGTTTGAATAGCTTCACACTCAGGAAAAAAAAAAATCCATCCAGAAGTATCAAATAAAAACAGGGAAGCCCTTTAACATGTGCATTTCTCTGTACCTGAATTTTACCTAAGCCATGGCAGGCCATCTCTTTCATTGACTGGGACAACTAAACGGCAGCTAAGATGTATTGTCCTGTCTGTCAGTGGGATGAAAAGAACACATTTGGTGCACAAGTGTGGGAACAACACACTTGGCCATGAAGTATTTTAAAAATTCCTGCCATGTGGCAACCTACTATTTACTGAATGAGCACATTTTGTCAATCAGCAATGTTTTTAAGATCTTAAGATATTGTTTGAGCTTTGTTTATTCCCTCGGGGGGAGTCCTAACCAATATGTGCTCCTGGGTGTGAGATCTGTGGACTGTCTCCTTTTACACAGACCAAGAAGATTTAGTAAGTTCACGTATGAGTGTCTAAGTGTGTTTGTGCATGCTCGTATGTGTGTCATATGCATAAACATGCATGTAAACATATTTACGAAATAGATAGTGTGTATTTTATTTGTTTATTTATCTATCCACATGTACCTGGAGCGTGCATATGTCTCATCATGTGTGTGGAAATCAGAGGACAACTTGCAGATGGCTCTCTCCTTCTGCAGGCAAGGGGATGAGGAATCCAATTCAGGTAATCAAGTTGGTGGCCCATTGTTTTTACCTGCTGAGAATTCTTGCTGTGGCTCCTCCCCAGTATATTTCTGTATACTTTTTTCTATATTACATAAGTTTTCAGGGTTTTTTTCTAGTTATAAGGAAAGCACAATGTCCAGACAGTCCAGATGCCACATCTTCCACAAAGCCACTATAATTTCCAACTTTTATTCCCCATCAAGATAATTACTCGCACATGATACTGAAAATCATTTTCTATATTTTCCCCAGACTCTTCTTTTTCCTAAAACCCCATTTGGTAACACGGGGATCATTGGAAAAGAACCGTGGGGGCAATTTGTTAGTTTACTAAGGCTGACATAATATACTTCGAGTGGTTTGAATGAGAATATACATTTTCTTATAGTTCTCAAGCCTAGAAGTTCAAGGTGGAAGCCAACAGATTTAGTGTATCCAGAAGTCTCTCTCCTTCCTGCACAGATGGCCACCTTTTGTAACATTATGTGATAGTCCTTCTGTCTGTGCTATATGGGCTGATTTCTCGGTGTTTGAAAGGATTCTAATCAAACTGGATTGACACCAAAACTCATTTCTAATTTTTCTCTTTAAATGTCTTTTTTTCTGCATGCTGATATATTATAGTTTCATCAAGTGTATCTAGCCCATAGCCCAGATAATAATCATATCTGTTACCTCTGTCTTTCTCTAAGCAAAATTTCTCAGAAAATGATCTTAAGAGGCCATCGTATACACCATAAAATAACCACTTTTGAACTTTGCACAATATCAGGCATGTTTACTTTGGGACAAGATAGCTAGGTAATCATCAATAATCATATGTCAAGTTGAAAGGCCTTAATCGACGTGTGTCATAAATCACGCTCCATTACACATACCCAAGTCATCGAACTGGAATGCATTCTACATGCTTACCCTCATAATCCCCCAGCGTAACACCAAATCTGATCAAGCAATGTATTCCTGTGGGGAGTTTACTCTTCTGATATGCCTCACGCCTTGCGTATTTAGTGTGTGCATACTCTGCACTGTCCCTGCTTTAGTCAACTTCATAGGCAATCAACATTATTTCATTTGATATTTAATTTAATGTTGGACCTATTTTCTGCAGCACACCACTTGAAATTTCTGTGAACTTTCCTTCAGTCTTTTTTGTTGACAAGTGCCCTGGTGCTCTGTAGTTGCTTCCATTGTTATCTGCAAAAAAAAGAGCCCTTGACTCTTAACTTGTTCGTGAGTGTTAGCAGTGGAAAATCCTTTATTAGTCCAATAGCATTCCTGTCAGGGAAAAGAGTTAGGTAGTACTCAAAGACAATGACATCCAGCCACTCCTTAAACTGAACTGAAGAGAACTTACTCATTTTGTGCTCAAATCATGACAGCCGACCATTTTCCTGACTGACACAGGTCAAGTTGTTCCAAAGCCCAGGTTCTCAGAGGTGTTCACAGGACAGTCTCAGCATGCATCCAAAGACTGAAAGAGTCTTTTCTAAGATGCCTTAAAAGAAAACAATGCTATAAAGGAAGAGTTAGTGGAAACAATTCATTTCTGCAAATTGTCCTTTCCTGAGATCAGGATAGCAAAATTGAGCTATTACCAAGACAGATGTCTAATATTAAATAACTTTTGGAAGTTAATGCTTTATGTTATTGAAAATGTATTTTTCCCATTTAAATTAATTAATTCCATGGATTTTAGAAGATTACAAGACAATTTTTCATATTTTAATTTAAGAATCATCTTTTATGTCATTTTTATTTATTTTTTCCAACAATATATTTGATCCTATTGTTTTCCCTTCTCAAATCATCCAATGTCCTCCCAGCTTCCTATCCACCCAACTTCATGCTATCGCTCTCCCTTCCTCTTTCTCACAAGCAAAACTGAAAACCAAAATAACAAAACAAAACAAAGTGCATAGAGGGCAGAAGGGGAGAAGAGAGGGACCACCCTGAGTATGGTTGATAAACCCAATAGCACCCTGCCCTGTTTTCTAAAACCTTACATGTTTAATCTACAGAAAGAGAATGACCCAGAGATTGACTTTGAACACTGGGGTGCTGCTTCAGGAAGACACTTATTTTTCTAGCCAAAGGTTAAGTTTATAGGAGAATATTTATGAAAGATAGAAGACAGAAGAATGACTTCTAATATGTATTAAGAACCACAAAAAATTGCTTATCTAACCTTTGGCAAAATACATTTGATCCTGTTTTCAAAATGTTCCTCCCCATCGCAAACTACAATGCATGCTAGCATGAGGTTGTGATATCAGGCATATTCAATGTTTTTTTTTTTTTGCCTTTTGAGACAGGGTGACAGGGTTTCTCTGTATTGCTTTGCTTTAGAGGCTGTCCTGGAACTAGCTCTGTGGACTAGGCTGGCCTTGAACTCACAGAGCTCTGCCTGCATCTGCCTCCCAAGTGCTAGGACTAAAGACAACCAATGCCTAACTCAATGGTTCGTTTTTAATTTAAATTGAGGGAGCCATTATTAGGTTTGAAGAGAAAACTGACTCTAGAGAAATGTTCACACACCTACAAGACTGACCCCAACTAACAATTTAAGCAACAGTGGAAAGGCTACCATAAATGCCCTTCCGTGATAATGAGATCGGTGACTAACTTATCCATCATCATGGAGCCCTCATCTAGTAGCTGATAGAAACAGAAACAGACACCCACAGCTAAACACTGAGCGGAACTGGAATCCAAATGCAGAGAGGGAGGACAAGACCAGGCTACAGAAACCTACAGAGACAGCTGACCTGAACAAGGAGGAGCTAATGGGCCCCCAGACTGATAGCTGGGAAACCAGCATTGGACTAACTCAGACCCCCTGAACCCTTCATAAGGACTGGACTCCAAAAGCTCATTCATGCACTAGGGATAAATACTGATTCTATTGCCAACAGACCCATAGACTGCCCAAGCCCAGCCCCCCACCCCCACCCCTCACTGACACCCATGTTAGGGGGCCTGTCTTAGAGAGGTTCCCCAGCTGTCAGTCTGGAGTCCATGATCTCCCACTTGCTTGGGTCAGCAGTTTCTGTGGGTTTCCCCAGCATGGACTTGACCCCTTTGCGAATCACTCCTCCCTCTCTACAACTGGATTCCAGGAGTTCAGCTCAGTGCTTAGGTGGAACCTCTGCTTCTGTTTTCATCAGCGACTGGATGATGGGGGTCTGTCATGGCATATGAGGTGGTTATCAATCTATTTATAGGGGGAGGGCATTTAAGGTAGCCTCTCCACTATTGCTTACATTCTCAGTTGGGATCATCCTTGTGGATTTCTGGGAATTTCCCTAGTGCCATGTTTCTAATTAAGCCCATAACAGATAACTCTATCAAGTTATCTCTTTCCTGGTTCTCCTTTTCTCTTCTTCCCTTAACTTGACCTTCCTGACCCCTCATGTTCTCTTCCCCCCTCCCCTTCCTCCCTTCTCTCATTCCTGCCTCCTGTTCCTTCCCCCAGTGCTTCAAATTGACTCAGGAGAGCTGGTTCCTCTCTCCTTCTCAGGTCCATGTATGTCTCTGATGGGAATGCAAACTTCTTGTTCAGCCACTTTGGAAATCAGTATGGTGGTTTCTCCAGAAAATGGGAATTGGTCTACCTCAAGACTCAGCAATTCCTCTCCTAGGCACATACCCAAAGGTTGCCTACTCATGCCATAAAGACATCTGTTCAACTATGTTCATAGAAGCATTATTGGTAATATCCATGACCTGGAAGAAACCTAGATGACCCTCAACTGAAGAATGGATAAAGAAGATGTGGTACATTTGCACAATGGAGTACTACTCACCTGAAAAAAATCAGTGAGATCTTGAAATTCACAGGCAAATGGATGGAACCAGAAGAAACCATCCTGAGTAAGGAAACCAGACACAGAAAGACAAACATGGAATATACTCACTCATAAGTGGATACTAGACATACAGCAAAGAATAACCAGCCTACAATCCACAACCCCAGAGAAGCTAGGAAACAAGAAGGACCCTAAGAGAAATATTCAAGGCTTCTAAGATACTCCATCTCATTGACGGTACTTCAGTTGCCATCACCTTGATAAGAATAGCCAGACACCACAAGAAAACTCAGAATCAACTAACCTGGGCTCCCAGGGGCTCATAGAGACTGAACTGGCAATCAGGGAGCCTGCATGGGTCTGACCTAGACATTCTTCATATATCTTATGTTTGTGTAGCTTGGTGCTCTTGTGGGACTCCTAACAGTGGAAATGGGTTGTCTCTGACTTTGTTACCTGTTTTGGGGACCCTTTCCCTCTTAGTGGGATGACCCATCCAGCTTCAGTACAATGAGACGTCTTATTGAAGGCATAGTCTTATAGTAACTTGATATGGCGTGGATGGTTGATGTCCCTGGGAACCCTGTCCTTTTCTGAGAAGAAAGGAGGGATAGATCTTGGGTGGGGCTGGGACTGGGAGGAGAGGAGGGAGAGGAAACTGGTTGGGATGCATACACAAGGGAACAATAAAAAAAAAAAATAGCCTTCCCATCCAGACATCTCAATAGGCTATGAAGAACGGTATTAATTTTTGAGGTTTGAGATTAAATTATTTAATTAGGCCAACTGGCTTTCTCTGGCTATTTAGGAAGACTGAAGTGGAATCTGCGTTAGAGCTACAGTAATGAGCCTAACAATAAAATTGGGCATGAAACTACAAGAAGTTCCCTGGTTACAATTATAAGTTACTTACAAGCTATTGACTAAGCCCAAACGAGGAATGCATAAGAATCTCACCAAAATTACAGGGCTGCTGGTATTGGATGACATTTGGACACCACACCAAAAGATCCAGTCTTCTCTTGGGGCGTTTATCACTAACTGGGTTGGCTATGGAGTTACCAGCCCGTTTCAATCCTGTTCCTTTCCATTTTAACTTCCTCAAATGGAAGCAAGTCAGGCTTTGGATATGAGGTAACCTTTAGGGGAATTTAAAGCAGGTTTTCTCCTCTGCAGGGCGGTAACAGATTTGAATCTTCTTAACTTACCTCTGACAGTTTGTGCTGGCTGGCGACAATGCCGTTTAAAACAGCAGATGGTCGCTAGCATCCCATACAAGGGGAGAAAGAAGCAAGTGATACATCAACTGGGATCACAGCCCTGGGAAAACTTGCACATTTCAGCAAAAGCTACAGAGATTTGAATGTTTATAAGCAGTAAGGCACGGGAGAGTGAACAGGAGGCAAAAATCCTCAATACCAGAAAGGAAAGGTTACTGTGGCAGAAGGCATGGACCTGTTACTCTTCCCCGAGGAAGGAGGGAAGGCATTTGCTAATTTTGTTGCTGCATAATGTGTGCACCTTCAGGACAGTGCACTGTGGACATGGGGTTCTTAATGAAGTACACAGAGTCATTGTTGCAGATTCACAACTGGGAATATATTAACACTGCATTTGGAAGACGGCCCCCCTCTGCGCGCGCAATACAACCCGCAATCAACCTAGCTTTCTTCTCTTGTCTCCCGATGAGTTTGTTTCCCTGTCCATCATGAGCCTATGTCAATTAGACAAATTCCTAATAAGCAAACCACGTCTGTAGCATACAAGTAATGCCTTGAGCTGCTTTGCACAAGACTAAAACCTGGGTCTTGTTATGGAGGCTGCCAGAGTCTATTACGTTTCAAGGAGGTCCAGAGCAAATTTCTGTATCTCCCATGATTTTTGTACGGATTTTGTTTAGTATCTATGTTCCCTCAACTCTGTTTGGGCATCGTAATAGCACTGAACTCCCAGGCTTCCTGTGAGCACCTATGGAGAAAAATCGTAGCACAGCAACAGCAAGCCCTCACGGTTACTCCACGTTCTTTCACTGACAGCTTAATGTGATTTACCGTGCACACGGAACAGTTCAGAGCAGCGTCTTCGGATTCACTTCAATCATTCAAAGTCTCCCCTCTTCCAGCAGATGGCTTTTAAAATTAATAAATGATAAATAGCTGACATTTGGTGTTTGCCACCTGCCAAGCATGGCTCTTCAGTGTTTTACAGCTTTGTTTTCTACATACTATGGTGAACACACTCAGAGTTACTCTTGCCTCAGATATGTAAAAACGGAGGCACTGATAAATGGAGAAAAGATTGTCCTACAGCCAAGTAGTGAGTGGCTAGAGGAAGCCAGCCGCACTCCCAGGCAGTCTGGCTCCAGGGTCCACGCCCTTACCTCTTCTCTTCATGGCTTCCTGTGTTTGTTCTGACATTAGCCTATCTCTGAGCCTCTGCCGCTTTCACCCCAGCCAAGCTCTAAGTAAGCCAGCTTCTCAATTCTTCTGACTAGTGTACTTCCCATGACCTCTTGCCCGGTAACTTTTTTTTTTAAGTGTCTGTAATTTATCACATTGGCTTTTCAGCTGGTATCCAAACAACCAACTCTCTACTGCTTTTGAAATAAGTAAGTGCATGCTTAGGATTAATGTGCTTGTGTATTTTAAAATCCACCCCCCCCACATTAAACACACACACACACACACACAGCTTCAAGAAAGCAGGCTGCATGCCAGCCATCAGCATCTATTTAATAATTTGTCTCTTCTTCATGTACTTTGATCCCTCCACTAGGACTGTTTTAGGAGGTTACTGTGAAACTGAAATGATAAAAAAGTCCTTATGAAGGGACATTTGTACACAGAGATCATGAAATCAATTACTACTGTCAAAGATGGCATTATGATAGTTTACAGGAAACTGACATTAAGAATGCTCTATATAAAATAATAAAATATATTTATTTGAGTACAAGTTAGTGGTTTTCTTTTTCTTCTATTTATCTCTCAGGATCTGTCTTTGAATATCTGAGTTAAATGGCTGTTTTTAGTGTAAATTTTTAATACTGTCCTTTGAATAACTATTTAGCTCTTTACTTTTGAGGGCTTAGTTTTTTCCTCTTCTTTTGACATTTTATAAGCATTGTTCTTCTGCTCTGAATGAACAATCTTGAAAGGAAAAATCCTCTCAAATGAAATGGGTAATTAGCATAATAATGCTCCTGACCCCCATTCTTAAAAAAAGCAGTTGACATTTAAGAACTACTAGGACAGGTTGTCATTAAACTGCAGTAATTACATATGGACTTTTGAGATAATTGCTAATTTAAAATTATTCATTATTTGCTAATATATATATATATATATATATATATATATATATATATCCTTTAAAAATATATGCCCCCTTGAAGCCCTTAATTCCACAGGCCCTGAGCTAAATCAAGCATCTTTCTGATTGGCCTGCCCTGCCCAGTGCTGCTTCCTGACTGAACTTCATGCTCAGCACTTTTTAAGGGAACATTCACAGGTTCCACACACTGACCACTAAGCCTGATGTAGAATAAAAGGCACAATTATTATCTCTTCAGTGACTTCATGATTTCCATTTTGGGAAGAAGATGATTAGCAGTGGATTCGTAGTCTTTCTTTCCTCTGGGTCCTGTGCTCATTAAGGAGTTGCATTGTAATGAGGGTCTATAGCTCTACAAACAGAATTAAAAACAGGAGGAAGAAGAAATAGAGTAATGCGTGCTTCTGTTAGATAGTTCAGATTTGGTAACCTGGTTTGACACAGGGCAATAGTAATATAGTCACAATGCAAAAACTAAATGCTGTCTGGAACTGAGTTGCTCTAGAAGCTACAGTGGACTCTCCATTTTAAAGGGGGGGGGCAACGCACATTATAAGAATTTGGTTCGTGGATATGGATGCTGCCAAGTTCCATTATCTACAGGATAAGCTGTAAATTGGAGACTGAGGAGAGCTAGTGGTGTATCTTTACCTCCATGTCCAGCAGGCTCAAGACCCACAGGAAGAAAGTGTTTCAGCTGGTTTCAACTTTTATCCACATCCGAAGCAGTCAGATGAGAATAATTCTCAGGGCTCTGAGAACTTTTCAGATAAAGCACCTGTGTTATCAAGAGTGTCTGTTCTACTCAATCCACGATGAAAATGTTAATCTCCAACCAAGAAAAATCTAAGAGAAACCCTCAGGGAAATATTTGGCTAAATGGCTAGGTACCCTCTGGTAAAGTCAAGGTGACTAATTGTCACAAAGTACTACAGAGTGAGGTGTATGGGTGAGGAGAGTTACATATAAAAATAATAATTTAAACAGGTTTTAAAGTAAATAAGTAGTCTCAAATTTTATTCTAGCAATATAAGCTTACTGCTTGAACATTGTATGATAATATGTAAATAAGTGATATTACAAGTATAAAATGTCTGGCGGGCGTTAATAATTGCATACAGGATATGTCTGCATGTACCAGTTAGTTTTAAATGTCAACTTGCTACATGGGATCAGGAGATGAGAAACTCCACAGAAGATTTACCTAGTTCCTGTTGGCTTGTGGGTGCATATGTGGGGGGATTGTCATCACATTAATTAATGTAGGAAGACTCAACTATTATCATGTCCAGCATTTCTGGGGTTCCACCTGCACCGAGCCATCAGCATTCAGGCAAAATCCTTTGTCAGGCAAATAGCTTTGTTAGCATGTGCCATCACCTTTCAGGCAAAATGCCTGGTCATCCAGAGCCTTGTGTACTCTATGTGCATGCGCTGCATGGCCACGTGATCTGTGCATATGTGTGAAATGGCTACTTAAGCATCCGCCTCCCCAACACATTTGCTGAAAGACCTTTAAAAGCAGACACACCTGCCTCCCTTCTCTCTCTCTCTCTCTCTCTCTCTCTCTCTCTCTCTCTCTCTCTCTCTCTCTCTCTCTCTCTCCAGGTTTCTTCCAGACGGTCCTGCGCAGACCCTCTTCCATTTCCCCACTCTTTACTAATAGAATTCTTAAAGTGGGTTTTATTGTCTATCTTGTAGACTCTTCTCTAGCACGGTAAATAACACCAACCCATTGTGTTATTGAGGGCAGCGTCATTCTCCTGTGAGGGGATCTTGACCAATATTATGCAGGAGAAAGCTATATGGAGGCAGGTAGCAAACAAGAAACCAGTAACATGTGTTTCCTTCTCTTTGTAAGCATGACTGTTAGAGGCCAAGCTGCTTCACTTCCCCTCAGGGAAGAACTGCAACCCAGAATTGTAAGCCAAATAAACACTTTACTTCCCTAAGTTGCTTTTGGGTGGGGTATTATTACCATAGTAATAGGAATGAAACGAAAACAATTTATAATTAATTATGTATTTTATTTTCAAATTTTACATATATAATTTCTCAATGTTTTTATTTGCTAAATACTGAGAACTCAATATGTATGGGGGTAGTATCAAGATTATAAATGGCTTACAATTAATCCCTAACAATGAGATATCATTAATTGTGAACTTTGAGGTCATCAGTTGCTATTTCAAATACGGGACTGGAATCTCAGCTACTAAGATCCTACTTATTAAGATCCTCTCAAATATTTCCACATTTAGGAGACTCTGTTGGCAAGCAAAAAAAGAATATTAATGTCAGAAGTTATTGGATGGCCTGAGTGAATATTATATGTGCAATTCCAAGCACAGTGAAACCATGTTCTGAGAATAATCATTATTTTTATTTCTACTGAGGTTTGGGCATTGTGACTCAATAAATTCAGACATTAATATGTGTTCACAAATACGTGATGAAGCATCTTTGGGTGATTTCTGCATAGGTAAGAGATAACATAAGGGAAAAAAGATCCATCATACTAATTTACACTTCACCAGAAGCCAAACATTTCCAAACATGTAATTGTAGCTACATATTATACTATGTGGATTAAAAATAGTAAGGCCCATTCCACAAAAAGGGATACTCTCTCAGCCTAGACACATGGGGGAAGGCCTGGGCCCTGCTCCAAATGATATGACAGACTTTGAAGACTCCCCATGGAAGGCCTCACCCTGTCTGGGGAGCAGAAAGGGGATGGAATGAGGGTTGGGAGGGGGACAGAGGAAGAGAGGGGACATGTGACACAAGCTTGTTTCAAATTTAAATTAAAAAATTATCAAAAAATAGTAAGACTCTGTATAAAGAAATTTGTCTGCTATTCACTTTCTTTGTCATTTATTTAAAGTGGGAAAATATTTCTGTAAACTTTGCAGTAAAATAGATGATTATAAAAACAATTCTTTGGAGATTTTAAGTAAACAACATATGTAGATTAGAAGGATTTAAATTAAATGCTTGAAAAAAAGTAACAATTAAACTTACTTGGTCTTCTGCTGGTCATATGTTTCTTCTATTACTGGTTTCCTAAAATGTAATTTCTCACACAATCCTCATAAAAACCCCACGGTACCAGTGATTGCTGTTGCTATGTTACAAACAAGTGAAGTTTATCTGTGACCTATGTGATCCAGACACTGGAGCCAAATGGCTTAGACTCAAAGTCTGGTTTTGCCACTTGGCTGACCAGGCCAGGGGAGCCTCTCTGCCTTTACGTGTGTGGGTTTCCTTATTTTGATGGTCGATATTATAATAGCAACCATCTAACACAAGGGCTGAGATGGGTCACTAGCCCGCACTTCACTGCTCCACACTGGAACTAAAGTACCTAAATTAGTCCTGGCACCAGGGAGAGCTACTTACCACTACAGCAACAACAAAAGTCATAATTACT
Source organism: Cricetiscus sungorus (assembly GCA_030556225.1). Taxonomy (NCBI): domain Eukaryota; kingdom Metazoa; phylum Chordata; class Mammalia; order Rodentia; family Cricetidae; genus Cricetiscus; species Cricetiscus sungorus. The sequence goes on along the minus strand of JANBXA010000395.1, from coordinate 16,932,550 downwards.
TGCTGCAGCATTGTTATTTGCCACAACTCTCCTGAATTTCTTAAGGTATTTATTAAGTTATTTCTTAAGGCAATCTTACTGTAGTCATAGGCATGGTAGAAATTTCTTTATAGCTACCTTTGCAAACAGTTCAGAACGTAGACTTGATTATTTTCGTTTTTAAAGTGAGGATACTGAGTGTAATGGCGGTGCTATTTAATGGTGTAGTGTATAATAACCCCTGAAGCATTAAAAAATATTGTACCAGGGACCATATTCTTAAAGTACACTGATCCTTCTTCTCCCAACAGCCACCAAATGCCAGGAGCCCTTCAGCCAGGAGTAGAACCTAAAAATCCTCCCCTTTCCATTCTGGAGATTTTATGTTTTAATCTCGTGGAAGTCTTGTATAGGTAAGCATGACTGACATGAGTTCTTTTGTGCAGCAACCATACCTTATACAAAGAACAGAATTTAACTGTGCTCCTTCTCTTCTTCTGGTCCTTAAATTCCTGCCATCCCTTCTCCGGAGTTGTTCTTGGAGCCCTGTGTATGTAGAGGGAGTGTTGATGTAGGCACGCCAAGCACTCATGCCGTTAGGAATAATGCACCTTTCCACTAACCAATGCCAGGTGCAATGGGAAACTTCTCTGAACAAGGTTGGGAGCAACACAAATTCGTGGGTACAAACATAAATACTAAAAAGCGAGTTTGTCACCGTGACCATTTAGCAAAGCAGTATCAATAGGTTCTGCTCTAGGGCATGGGCTTCAACCATATTTATAGTTTGTGCCTGTGGAACAGATTCCAGAATCTGTCAGGAAAACGGTTGGTTACTGCAATGAACAGTTTTACCATTCTTGCGCATCTTGCCTGCCAGGTTGATACTGTAGCACATTGGGTACAGTATTAGATTTGACTACTGATGCATATGTTTCGCTAGCAGTCTGCACACTACTTTCTGGCACCATGAAAGCTATCTGTTTTTGATCTATAACCAAAGTACCAAAGTGTGTGGTATCTTTAGCAGGGTTTCCTGCCTAGTTATGGTGAGCAACCAAGAACAATGCTAATGCCTTGTATTCTTTTTGGTTCCTCTGGAGACTGTGACATACGCGCGCGCGTGTGTGTGTGTGTGTGTGTGTGTGTGTGTGTGTGTGTGTGTGTGTACCTCTCTATATATATTAACTGGGATTGCATTATTATACTTCTTCATGCACAGATTATTTGGTGAAGCCTTCTTTTGGCCTCTCCTTTTCTGATCCCTATGGCGCTTGCACTCACTTGAATATTTCTGTTCTGTCCGCAGTATCCTCTCTCTCTCTCTCCTTTCAGTTCATCTATAGTTAACTATTTTCATTCCATATATTAATTGTTAATGGCCCCCTTGTAGATTCTTAGATTTTATATCTACAGAGAAGCACAGAAAACACTTAATGTAGAAATAGTGTAATAAATGGGAAGATGATTAGAAATATTCAATTGCAAAGTTGTGCTTTATTTTCAAAATGACAGACTAGAGGATTTGGTGAAAGGACCACATGTTGTCCAGTATGGGAAAACAGATGCATTAAGGTGAAAAGTGTTGCCATGTTAGGTTGTCCACATTGGCTAAGGTACATTCTGCCTGTACCTACCTGTACCTTCCTCTTTTTCCTTTGTCCAGTGATGGCACCATTCCCCTGCCACTGTGGCTCAGGATGATCCAAGCCTACTCAATTCCATCCTTTTACTGCTTGTAGTAAAGTGACAATACACACAATGATCAACAAGTGTGTCCCCAGTATTTGAACACGTGACCCTTTCTTCTGAGAATGCAGGCCTGCTAGAATAAATCCCTGCGTCTCTATGAGCTCATGCGTTTCACCAAATGAAACAAAGTGTAGGATAAAAAGTGACAAACACAGAATGCTTTGACATTTCAAATTCCACATTGTAGGCTTGTTTAATGCCAGCTCATTGATGTCCCTCCAGTGATTTGTTTACTTCAGATAATGAATTCTTTGCAGCCTGTGAGTTCTGTTTCTATCATTGGAGTAAGCATCTCAACTAAAATAGTCAGAGAAAATAAATTTCATAAAGAAACAGGACAAGAAATGTTTGGGAAAGTAAAGGGGACCAGACAGGGAGTGTAGGGGATGATGGAGAGCACTATGGTGAGAGAAACATACAAATTATATTACAAGTATAAAATACTACGACTAAACATTATTTTATACTATTGATCTACATTCATGAATATTTAAAATTAACCCAAGGTAAAAAGTAAAAGCCAATAACTTCTGTTCTAAAAAACAATGGCTCACTAGGAAGAAACTTATTTGAGCAGACTTTGGTCATAAACGATAAGCAATTAGACTTAGTATTAAACAGTTTACTTTGCAGAAGGGCTTGGTGATTACAATAGTTTTAAAAAAATGTATTTCCTATGATAATAAGAGGACAGGGATGGCCAATCAGCCAGTGGAGGAAACAAACCAAAGAGCAGTTAAAAGAGCCCACTCGCACTGAAGAGCTGGATTTCCGCAAGCGTGTGGAAGACAAACGCTTCCCTATGTTTGGGCTTCATATTCATTTTAATTACCGTGATTTTTTCAAACTACCAGACTTAAAGCTGGATGTATTTATTCATTTATTTGTTTTTCGGGAGGGATGAAGGGAACTAGCAATGGAGTAACTAGTTCTTAACTAGGTAAGAACTCTAAAATATTGAGAGCTGGTCATGAACCAAGAGCTACAGAGAGCATCATAACAAACCTGTAATATGGTCCTTAAAAGTTGTTTTAATTAGGGTTGTTTTCCCAGAGGAAGTTCAGAGAGCTTAATGACTTGTTTTTTTTTAAATAAACACTTCAGAAAATTTGACTAGACATTGGTTTGCTGTCATGTTCATAATGTCTTTCTCCTCAAGTCTCCATCAAAGTGTGAAGACTGTTTAAGAGAGATACTTTGAGTACTAATATATATTTCCAAAGTTGGAAGAGGTTGCAGTCTAACATGGCCTGGATGCTCTTTCCAAAGCTAGACAGCATGAGGGATTCCCTACCCAGCAAGATTTATTGTGCTCTGCCTCCTCTCATCTGGAAAATGTGTTTAGGCTCAGAGGACTGACCTTATCTGAAAGCTGTCTCTAAGCCTGGAGGCTCTCTTTATCTCTAGCGTGAGCCTTGGCACAGGTTCCTACTAGAAGTCTTCTTCCTGATGCACATGTGCTAACTAATACTTATACTAGGAACTTTACTATGGCACTCTAGTGCCACATACAAGCCTTATGACAGGACTGTGCCAAATTAAAGCAAATTAGGGTTAGTGCCTGGGCTCCCCAATCCAATATATTTCCTATACAATGGAATAGAGTTGAGTTGCTTAAGTCATCTCCAGGAGGGCTATCTCTGTGATACTCATAACCCTCTGAACCCTGTTCCCAGCTTTAGTTCCCTCCCTCTTTGTGAACCAGCAGCCAACAATGCCAAGAAATAAGGAGGACCACAAACTCCTTATCACCTTCCTTGTCGCCATTTTTTTCCTTGTATATCACATCTATTCTGTGAGAAAGTCTGCTGAATGATACCAAAAGGAGAAAGGGGATCACTCTTCCTTGAGTCAAATCAACATGTAAGTCAGTATTAAAAATGGTGTTCTAATTTCTGTCTTATACCTTTTGTAATTTTTCTCATAGTGAGCATTGCTTTCTTCAATAAAATAGTGTTCACTCTCTTAATTATTGTTAGTATTAAGTAGACATTTTTTTCTTTTATAAGGTGCACTAGGACAGGGACTTTGTATGTATAGCCACACACACACACACACACACACACACACACACACACACACACACAAAATGAAATTTGATAATAATATATGTAAACATAAATGTTATGTTTTATATGTAAATATTATATGCACACATAAATAAATTTAGTATGCTAAATATTTGTTTATTTAAAAATTTTATGAAAATATTCTAATATATGGCCTTTATTTTTCCATATATATATGTATGTATATATATATATATTTAATGCTTTCACTTATTAATTCTCTTGTTTTTAGCTTTTATTTACCTCCCAAGTGCAGTAGAGCAGTTTTCCCTCCTCCCAGGTTCTCCCCCACCTCCTCTGTCCCCCAGATAAACTCCTCCCCCATTTCCTTTCCAAAAAAAAAAGAGCAGGCCTGCTAGAGATATGCCCAGAACATGACCTAACAAAATCCAGTAAGAGTGGATTCATACTTTCATTTCAAGACTGGACAAGGCAACCCAGTAAGAGGAAAAGGGTCCCAAGCACAGGCAAAAGAATCGGAGACACCCCCCCACACACACACACAGCCACCACTCCTGTGGTTGGGATTTCCACCAGAACTCCAAACAAGACAACTATCAGGTGTATGCAGAGGAACTAGGGCAGACCCATACAGGGTCCCTGTTGTTGCTTCAGTCGCTGTGAACCCCTATGAACCCTGCTGAGTTGATTGAGGGCCATGTTCTCCTGGTGTCTAATTATCCCTCTGGCTCTAATTATCCTTCCTCCCTCTCTTCTGCATGGTTCCCAGAGCTACAACTAATGTTTGGCTGTGGATTTGAACATCTGCTCCCATCAGTTGCTGGATGACTCCCTTCTGACCACATTTAGTCATGACAGTATCATTAGGAGTCATTTCATTGACTTTTTTTTTGTCCGTCATATTTGATTCTATCCTGGGTCTCTGTGATACCCAGCCTCTGGTGCCTGGCCCTCCAGGCAGTGTCAGGTATGGACTCCCTCTTTTGGAATGTGTATTAAGTTGGACTAGTCATGGGTTGGCCACTCTCACAAGTTATATGATACTATAATCCCAGCACATCTTACTGGGATTTTAGATCAATTTGTGTGTGTGTGTGTGTGTGTGTGTGTGTCTGGGTTGACGTCCCAGTCCCACTGATTGGAGCCTTGCCTGATTATAAAGATGACCAGTTTGAGCTCTGTATCCCCATAACTAGGAGACTTCATTAGATTCACTACAGTCACTCTCTTGGATTCCAGTGAGTTTCCATCGCACTAAGTTTTTCTATCACCCCTCAAATGTCCTCGAATTCTAGTCATCTCTCCCAGCACTCTTTCTCTCTGTCTCTCCCACCCCCTTGCCTGATTACTGTTCACACACCCACATACCTCCAGTCCACCTGCAAAGCTTGTTCTATTTTCCCTTCCTACGGAGCTCCATGCATCACCCCTTGAGTCCTCTATGTAACTCAGCCTCTCTGAGTCTGTGGATTATATACATACATGAGAGTGATTTGTTTATAAATTTATTTTTCATTCAATAACCATGTGTATGTTTGTTTTTGTCCCAAACTTCATTCTATAACTAATATCTAAACTATCTTAAAATTTATAGCAACATCTTTAACAAAGACTATGGAAAAGAACTGTATCACTCAGACTATTGGAAGATCAATAAAGGAATGGGCTTTTTTTTTCCATTGGTGAGCAAATTTACAAAGAAGCAATATGTTGCTATTAATACTTAATGAAAATGGTCATTAAATTAATTCACATATTCAAAAAGTTTTTATTATGAACTCTGTTTAATTACCCATAGGTTTATATGCACATACATGTGCACACAAGAATTAATGACATAGGGCTTTGCTCTTAAATAGCTGCTAAACAGGAAATATTTATTTAATGTAAAATAACATGCAAATCATAATGTGATCCTTACCAAACCAAGAACACACACACGGTGTTCCTGGAATCAAAGGAGTTATAAATATGGAGTCCTGTTTGTTCTTTATTGAACCAATGAAGTACAAATGGTTTTTGAGGAGGTTCTCTAAAAGGCAAAACTTATTTTCTCTCTCTCTCTCTGAGATGAATTATATATGGAAGCCTATTAAGATTTCCATAGCAATTAAAGATATTTTGAAGTATTGTAAATTTCAGAGCCATTACACTTTGAAATGTTGGGTGGCTAAGTTTTTATAAGAGGATTACCAGAGCCTTGCTATTATTGAATATTTCAATGGAGTTATTTTAGCAGTAACATCCAACTCAGGGCATAATTAAATGGATATCAAAAGGGCCACCCATCGGAAGAGAATCTTAAATGCCCCAGGAATTAACATGATTTATGTTTATGGTTAATTTAGGAATCACTAGCCCACTGCTACATTAAAGAATAAAGAGCATTAAGTTTACAGAAGTCATGATGTCACGTGGCCTTTATAGCTCTGAAAAGCAGGGATGGAAAGTTTTAGGTTTGAAAGTTGGTTTAACTGAAGTTTGCCCGTGTAGAAACTCTGGATTTGAATTAGATACCATAATATTTTAATTTACAATGTTAGACATTTATCCTTAGCACCCCTTCCCTTTCGCAGGGACTGTGAAACATTTTCCTAGTGCTGTGAAACATTTTCCTAGTGCTCGCCCTTCCCCTGTCCTTGCCATGTCACCTCTGATCTACTTCTCACAGTCACCACTAACACTACGTATTTTACTGTCTTAGGTTTCCATTTGTAAAATCATTCTGTATTTAGTTACTCATCTATTGGGTTCTGGATGTAGATGGACAAAGCAATCTCACAACTGTATCTATGAGAATCCCCAGGGTAAAATGTCTCTCAAAGGGAAAGATAAATTCCGAGATGGAGAGTGCTAATTTCAAGCCATCTAACTATCTCTCAATATTCTCAAATTTATAACCCTGATTTCACAAGGCATAGGCACTGAGTCAAGCATTTGTTGCAGGTATCCACAAATCTCTGTCTTGGACATCTTTGAAAACTTACTATTGTTCTATGCAGTCCCCATTGCTGAAGAGTTCTGTTGTACCAATATCCCCTTTCACTCAACCTAGTATTTAGTCTCTACAGTTTATTTGCAAATGGTTATTAGTCATAATTCAAAAGCAGACAGAATTTCTTTGCCATCTGTCATTTAAAGACATTAAGATGGCTATTATGAATATCTTACATATTCATATTTTACAACTATTTCTAGCATTTCTTATGATGTTCTGAGTAGTTTCTACAATTCTTTGATTATATTCCTGAGAGTATAAGATACTTAACACTCAAGGGAGGTCAGGAATTAACAACTGGCTCTAGATGTAGTTAGGGCAGAGAAAAGTGCCAGGGAGTTATTACTTTCTTTTTTGGCCACCATAATTTTGCTAATGCACTATAAGGCTTCATTAGGTATTTTCTTGGCGGTCACATCACAAAGTTGGCATGTATGGAATTGTAAGGCCAACTTTAACCACCCAGTTTTTTTTTAACATAAAAATGTAGTAGAGCTTGTTTTCTATAACCCTATACTTGTCGAATTAATTTCAGAAGCTAAGTGTAGGAAGTTAACATAGCATGCATTTCATACCACTAATTAGAGTCATTTAAAACATCATACACAATTGAAACTACAGAATTCCAATCCTTGCCATTTTTTTCTTGTTACATTTTCAGTTATAAAAGAATGTCTTTGATTCTTGAAGAGAACAGAGCAGTAGGTAAACCAAAACTGTGTGTAATTGCCATAAAACACTGCTCCTTTGTAAGCCAATTAAAGACATTTAAAACTACTAGAGGAAAAAAAATAATCTCAAAGGTTAAATAACAAGAATGATTGGAACACCAATCTATCATGTCAGAAACTGTCAAAAGCCTGAATGATAACGCTTAAAAAACATTACTTTTTTATGATACATGTTTTTCCCACTCTTAGGCACCCATCATTCTGCAGGTTCTGAAGCTACACCCCAGAAAACACATTTTTTTGCACCACCTGCAGACACTCAATTCCAAATATTCCTTTGTCTCCAACATGTGTTGTCAATCAAATCAAGAGATGACAGCTGCACCTGGGCCACCCAGCGCCTCCGCTCCTGACCCTTCAGCCCTCAACCTAAGATTTCAAAGCTTCCTTCCTGAGTGATTACCCATTTTCTCATGAATCAGCAAAAGAGAGAAGCGGCTTTTGATTTTTATAGATTCTGGCAGACTCTCCCCGAGCTCTGATAAGAAATTTTTGGAAGATGCCACAGTTAGCTTTGGGGAATGTTTACATAACTAACTGCATGTCAACAGAAAACCATGAGAGCTCACTATACAACCTTTTTTTTTTTTTCTTTTTTCTCATGGGAACAACAGCATTTTCTGCACGCACTTTCTATTTATTTGAACGTTAATGTAGACATGTTTTCCTAACAGCCTATTTTTCTCATGATGTCTGACAGGGTTGTATTTTTTTAGTTACTTCTGAAATGATTAAGATCAGTTTGAAATGTTTTGGGTCACTCTAAGAAGTGCAACGGCTTGACTAGTTCTTGTTGATGTATTTGTGTATATATTTAAAGTATAAATTAATTTATATGGGGATAACTGGTATCGTTGATTAAAATTATTCTTTAAGAATTTCATATGAATATACAGAAAAAATATGATCACATCCACCCTACATTTACCCCATCCAAGTCTCCTTCTATCTCCCCCAAATATTCCCCCTCCAAACTTCATGTCTTGTAGTCCTACTTAGCCTGCCCTATATGGACATAGGTTTAGGGACACCTACTAGAGTGTGACCAACCTTTCAGTGGCTACACTGTCAAAGAAGAATAAATCTCCCTTCTGTTGCAACCTCTAATAGCTCCTCATTTAGGGATAGGGTCTCATGAGCACCTCCCTCTCCATGCTGTCATTTTAGTTGGCTTGATTTTGTCCTGGTCTTGTGCAGACAGTCATAGCTGCTGTGATTTCACGAGTCATGTCTAGAAGTCATGTCTGGCATCTCACAGCACTCCCCCTGGTCCTTTGACTCTCATGTTCTTCCTGCCTCTTCTTTTGTGATAGTCCCTGATCCTTGGCCAGTGGCTTGATAAAGATATCTCTTTTTACATTGATCACTCACAGTCATGTATTTTCTGCATTTTAACCAGTTACGAGTCTCTGCATTTACTGCTGCCCATTGTATAAAAGAAAGTTCTTTGACCAAGGTTGACAGTAACCTAAGTCTATGGTTATAACCTAAATATTTAGAAGGCAGTTGGATAACATGACTATCTAGCAAAGTAATGATTGTAGGCTCTACCCTGGAGCCTATGACCTATTTATATTACCTTAAAATTTGTTACTCTCTTTCTGAAAACATTGATATTTTTATTGAATTAAGACAGTAGTTTTCTCCATCATTCACAGATGAGTTATTATTGAAAATAATCCCACCATTAATCATCATATTCCAAGTCAGGTTTTAACAAGCCCCACTTCCCATTTTTGTAACTTGTTCCTTTTTTGTTTTCTTATTATTCCCTATATGAAGCATATGTTTGCACTTATTTTATCTATCCCCATCTTCCATATTAAACCCAGGTTCTAAAACAGGCACCTTTCAGATTGCTTTTCTTGTCAACCATTCCTGATCAAAATTGCTGATTTTTTTTTTCCTGTGTGTTCTCTAAAGCATGCAGATGTTTAGTGTATACCCTCCCTATAACAAGCATAATCATGTATGGAGGTGATATATTAGTGTTTGTTATTTCACCATCTCTTAAGAATGAATAATAACCTCTCACTGGATAGAAGCTGTGGGAATCTCAGAAGATGCACCAGACCTTCTTCAGGGCCTCTGCCTTGAAGCACAACTTCATAGAAAACTAGAGAAACTTCTGGATGCTTTCCAGGTTCCCATCCTCAACTAAGTCCAGCCACTTAAATAGAAAATTCCATTTGCCAAACATTAGACTCAGCTTAGAGATTACATCCAAGAGGAAATTCATCCTTAAACATGGATGTAAATGCTCCAGCAATGATGTTAATGATTGCAATGCTGTGGCTTTTGCATTTCCTCAGGCAACCCTGTGTGTGTGCATGCCTTCCTTATGCACAGGGACCTTTCAGGATTAGTGCAAATTGTCCTGTTATGCTGTGATTTTACTTTGTCAAATTAGGGAAGCTGAAAATAGCAGTGCAGTCTCATTTGCCAGGTGACTGATGAACCCTTTCTACCTGCAGCCATGGCAGTGTAAAATCAGGAATTGCTTTTTAGAAATCAAATGAACATTTAATTTTATTTCTCATTTTTTACTTAAGGAAAAAGTTGATACAAAAATCACTTGAGATTACTGTAGATTCAGTCTGCACAGCCACAAATCTGATTAAGAAGAATCTCCCGTCATCTGCAATAACTGTTGCCATTAGGAAATTACTAACATCTTGGTATGAGTCGTTATTATTGTGTTTCTATCACTCACTAGGGAACTACTCTAGATTCTTAAAATGTACTGACACTCAGTACTTATGATGCTAGTGGGGTTTTACCAAGTAATTTGAATGCATAATTGAAAGGCAGGAATAAATCCTATTATAAAATTATTTTCACAAAGCATAATTATGAATAATTCAACAATGAAAGATGTGTTTATTAAAATCATTAAGTTCCACCATACAGAGTATGTATAGATTTTGATTTTCATTCTTTGCTATTTGGTTTGGAACTCCCTGAGTTATAATGCCTGCCACAGGCACTTCTTTTAACATACACAGAACCTAACACATTTCATAAAATGCACTTGATTAAGTCTAGTGGCAGGATGGTTGTTTTGAGGAGAATAGAGATCCATTGCTGTTGTGTTATAATTATACACTGTAATATTCATCAAATGTTTGATCAATTTAAGTTTAGAAATATGTATTGCAATCAACATTAATAGCCACAAAAATATCTTTATTAAAATTTCACACTTTTGGTCAAAAATGGTAAATCTCGTTGATTTCAAGAAATGTTTAGTTATAAACCGAATGATAAGGACTACCCAGCACCTGCTGCCTTTAGGCAAACCTTCCCTAAAGATTGGAAACTCTGTCTATTTAGAGAGCAGAAGTGCAAAATCATTTTGTTTGGCAAGATTGCCCAACTTCATCTTCTTGATGTACAGATATCTCCAACCAATCATTATTCATTATTCATTGACAAAGACTCTTATCCTGCCTCTCACAAGGGCTCATTCCAAAGTCTCACTTCACATTCCACAGGCGTTTTGTTTTGTTTTTTTTTTTAATTTAAAGTCATCGCTCATACAGTTGGTATATACCAAAAGTTGCATTTCACTAATTAAAGGGAAAGCAATCTATACAATCTATAATATGTTTTTATTAGTAAAAATATACATGCATATATATATAAATAAATTATATTAGTAAATACACAAACATACATACATATATATATATGTGCTTTCAAACATGTTGAGATATGTTTATCTTGAATTCACATTTTTATCTTGGAAGAAATAATTGTAATCTTTGCTGAGTATTCTGATTTGAACCATTCTCAGACATTTACATTATCTTGTGCTCTTACAAAGATGCAAGGTAGTCTAATATGTAGAAAGTCGAAGTCGAGAGCCATCTAGGATCAGCAAAGCTTAGATACATACCTTGGGTAACTTTTCCAGATGGGACATCTAATCTGGAAATGTGATCTTGCCACTTTATACTTTCCAGTTTTCTAAGGAGTCAGCCTCAATTAACAAAAATGAGGTCTTTCAAGAAATCTGACTATGTTTTTATGGGCTAAACTTTTGATTTCTCACACTCCGATTCAAACTCTAGCAGTATATCATAGTCACTACACTTAGAAAGGGGCCTTAGGACGCCCTCATTCAATGATGAGTTCAGTGGAAGTTAAAGCCCAAAGATCCTTACTTGCTTTCTGACTGCTGAGGGCACATGTCTTGGCTTAAAAATCAAGCCCAATTCTAAATAAAACTCAAGCATAGAAACTCAAAACACCTTTCAGCTGTTTAGACCTGAATTCATTTTTTGTTATTGTTGTTTGGTGAGTATTTACATTTTTGTTCTAATGTCAAATGGAACCACTTTTGACAATGTGTCAATGGATGCCACATATCCTTATCAAATCTCAGCAAAGTTTTTTCTCGAGATGGTGGGATTATTGACATATCCACTTAGACTCACATACAACTCAAACACTGGGAATGATACTCTCTAAATGGTTACTTCGGTGTTTTAATTTTCAATTGTATGCATATTTATTTGAGAGTGTGTTCTTGTGCACACATGTGGAAGCTGAAGGACAAACTTGAGTGTTATCCTCAAGAACAGTACCCATTGCCCTGGAAACAGGGTCTATTGCTGACCTTGTGCTTTTCAGTTAGGTTGGAGTGAATATCCAGACATCCCTTGACTTCCTCAATTCTCTAACTCTCAAGTACAGAAATTTGTTTGTGTGTTTGTCACATTATATATTGGCTGTAGGGATCACATTCATGACAAGGCAAGTATTCACTGGCTGAACCAATCCTCTATCTTCTAGGAATAGACAAGAGTATCTCTCAACTCCTGATCTTTCTACCTCATCCTCTTCAATATGAGCCTAGTAGTGAGTATATTTACACACAAACTTTCTCTCTCTACCACACTCTCTCACACACACATGCATATACACATTCACAAATAAAATAAAATGAAATGTTGTCAAAACAGGGAGTATTAGTTAAATGTTTGGAAATCAAGAACTATGATCACTTTTCTTTGGGAATACTTAAAGAGATTGTTTGACTTCTGGAAAAAAGGAAGGTAGAAATTATATGGGACACTGTTGAGGAAACTAAGATTCTTGTTGTGTGCATATATTCTATCTATCTATATATCTAGGATCTTAAGTGGACTCAAATGTGTTGAGCCACTGTGAAATACCGTCAGCCTTTGTTCATCACAAGCAAGATCTTGCCAAATAGGTTATGCTATTCCTGAATGAAATATATAGTTCAGGATGGCCTCAAATTTGTGATCTTCTTGTCATTATGGAAACACAAATATCGTTGGTATTCAGAAAGTATTGAGAGGTACAAGAAAGGCAGAGAGAGGAAATGCAGCTCCATGTGAGAGGAAGTAGGGTGGATAATGTATATGCAATGAGGCAAGTTTCCAAGATGAATCCTCTACGATGAATAAGATGTTAAAAAACAGGTGGGTAAAGCATATTATAATTATCTGGCCCTAGAGTTGGAAAAGTTGACACGAACCTAGACACAAGGCCTTTTGATATCTCGATAAAGAAGTTCTCATGGTGATTTTGAAGGCCTTTTGTAATTATAGAGAGTGAATATGTTGCTTCTTTGTCTAGAATAATTTGTTTGTTTTTCATTACCATCTTCTTGATGTTCCTCATTTCCCAGCCAGATTCTCGTTTTAGCTTAGACTCTCTCATTTGAGAAATTCTTGCTTTTGTAAGCAGCTTGATGGTACTATACTAAGTAATTAATACAGAATGTAATGTATTTTGTCCTAAATTAAGAAGAGGACTAAGACTCCTGCAATGACTATCTAGGGCAGGGAAATGATGTTTCACTACATTTGATATCACTCTGCTAAGTTCTTGAATTATTTCCAAACAATTATCAATAGTTTTCTTTGTATTTCAGTAAGTAAATTGCTTGAAACAAAACCCTGCTTTTGTACAATGTGCCTTTGACCAGACTGTTGATATAATTTGATGTTATGAATTCATTGCGTTGAATCTCCTTTCTTCGTGTTTTCAGAAAGTTTTGCTAAGTGGCAATCATCTGCACTAACTACAAATATGCACTAGGACACAGGTCTAGTCAGTACATCCTCTCTTTCAGCTGCATCCACACCATGTCATGCTGGGTTCACTTATTAACTATTTAATTGCTCAACACATTTCCACATCTTTATAGATTAACAAAGATACTATGAAAAAGGTGGCATGAAATTCAGTTAGTGCAAGGCATGCTCTGTCTTGAGTCCAGCAATCTGGGCAGCCCAATTTCCCGTGTTGTGATGAGCATGTTTCTTACTAAAGCCATCTTCTAAACTCTATTTCCATATTTCCCAATCATTTCCAATACCTCTCAGAATAAATCTCTGATCCAGCCTTTTCTTGATATATTTTAGCTAAAACCTTCTGAAGGGAGAAACTGCAGGATAATTTGCGAAATCATAAAACATTACCTCACTGGCAAATGCTCTAACATATCTTTATGTCTCCTGAGATTCAATAATCAAATCATTTGTTCTGAAAGATAATTTGTGTGCTACTAATGGTAAGGTTCTTTTTGTATTGTACATAGATGACACTGAGAAAATATTGAAACATGAAAATACATATAGTACTTGATTTTAAAACATTCACTAACTAATCACGGAAATATTACAATAGATAATAATACATGTCAAGAAGTATTAATGAAGTTGCAACATATAGTAACCACTGAGGGTCTTATTCTTAAAACAGTCATGGTGTTATAGTATCCGTGTGTGTGTGTGTGTGTGTGTGTGTGTGTGTGTGTGTGTGTGTGTGTGTGTAAAGATTTGTGTAGCATTTTGTACGACTCTCTTCATTATACATTATAAAGAACACTGTATTGTGAGGTAAACATTTTATCACTCCAGTCCTAGCCCAATGATGTGAAACAGCCACCCACACCTGCATTCATCAATTCATTCACATATATACTTTGTGTGTACAAACTTGGACTCAGTGGTATATACTCAGAACATTCCTAGGTCTGGCTCAGAATGCTGACCATCAATCCAGTCCAGTTTCTCCTTATCCTGATCCTGGGGTCTATGTCTCCACATACATTGTTCAGATGAAAGAAAAAGCAAGTCAACCCACGGCTTTGTGGATGAGAAAGCAGGCTGTAACCTGTTTACACCCCTCTATGGCATCTTTTCAAAGGCAAGCTTATTTTCAAAGGCCAGATCTCCATCCTTTCATGCAGAAGAATGAAAAAAAAAAAAAACAAAAAAGAACAACAAAAAAATAACTACAGGAAACTTCTGTGGTGCATGAAACTATGTGTGAAGTTTTCATCCATTGAGCATGGCCAGTGTTACTAAATCCAGCTATCAAGGGTATTGCCTCATGATTGAATTTGCCTGCAAATGATTAAGGTCGTAAATTACCCAAGAAAAATGAGTATAGAACTAAAATAATTACCACCAAAACAATTCTTACCCTGTTACATCTTGCTAAATGCCCATTGTCATTCATGTAACCAATCATGCTTATTACAGTTTTCATTCTTGCCTATTTTGATTTTTTTTTTTGCCAATGAAAGCAACCTGTTCTTTTATTACTTTTAAGTCTCATGAAAACTTCTTAAGGAAGATGCTTAAATTACTCCCGTGGGCAACGCTGCTGCTCATAACATAGCAAAAATGCTGCCCAATTTTATTGGTACATTTTAAAACCATATGAAAGAATTAAATGTACATGTTTTTATGTTAGAGGCTATATGAGCATATTCTCTTGAGTTTCTATACAGCGCTTTCATCTACAGAACTACAAAATTAAAAGTCCTTCTGTAATGAAATAAGCTCCTTTTATGTTGTAAGTAGTGGATTGATTTACAACTCCTTATTGAGATGAAGGTGCTCAAATTATCCACTCCTCCCCCACCCAGATACTTTCCAAGTTGAAAATGAACTAAGTAAGTTTGCCTTTGGTGTTTTATAACGTCAATGAAATTTAAAGAGCTTTTGAACAAATAGGATTATGTGGCCATGAGGGACTAGATCATTTTCTTTGGGTTTCTATCCGATTGAAAATGTTCCTCTGATTCAGGACAGGCTCTGCAGGAAACTGGGATGCGGAGGTACCTGAGGGTATCACTCACCCAATCCTGGTCTCCTTGCCCAATAAGACCCCCCTTGGACATCATTTCTCTTTGACGCCTTCCTATAAAAAGAGATTAGTTTCAGAAGCCGGGTCACTACCAACTGGGGCATGGCCTCTTCCTTAAATGAGATCTTCTGCTCTCTAAATAAATCTCTAAAGCTTGACTTACACAGAGCATTCACTAGAGCTCTTCCTCCATGTTAGTTCCGCAGGTCGCTACTACCCACTCCCACTCAAACTACAAGTTGCCTCCTTTCCAGCCTCCACCAGTTCTGGAGGCTTGAGGACATCCCCAACCCTTTCCTCCAGTATTTCAACTGACTTGGATGGCCAAAAGTCATTCTCATGCTATATATTTTTTCAAAGTGTAAGAGTTAAATCACCTAACAGAAATGGAGCATAACTAATGTAAAAATAAATAAATAAATAAATAAATAAATAAATAAAATAAAATCTCTCCCATCTTGGGATATCATTACTTGCAACAAACAACTCAAATTTCAATTGTTACCTTTCAGACATGACAGACCCAGAAACCAGTCCATATTTTTTCATGAACATGCTGTTAAATCTTGAAAAACCTCTTTTTTTTTTCCCAGGGAAAATTTTGGGGAGAAACATTCTTTGTAGTCTCTTGGAAGGTTTGCCCAATTACAGTCATGATATGTTATATAAAGTCTGTAATAAACATTTCTTCAAAAGCAAAAAAAGCTTTTTAAACAACCATTTTCAAACCTTTTTAAGGTAAGACAAAATTTACTTAAGACACTAAAATGTTGCTACTCTGATTATTGCTAGTTACTCCTTTTGCTTGCCTTCAATACTGTTTTTCTTTTCATTTTAAATATCTATTATACATTTTTTGAATAAAGAACTGAACTAAATTTTGTTATAAAATTATATATCCTGACAGGGGAAGTGTTTTATGTGCATGGAAGGACTAGGTTATTTAACAAAAGTCAAAACTTAATGTTTGTTAGTATAGTCTTGAGACATCCATTGTTGACCATGCCTCAGTTCACAATTAAAATGTTTATTATTCAGTCTAAACAAGTGATAAGAAGACACAGAACTTAGCCTTAATTGTCATGCTATGTGGTAGCAGTTACTCTTTCTGAGACAGAGTCTCTTTCCCCAACCCATTTAAGGACACACTGTATAGTCCAGACTAGCTTCACACTTTCATTAATCCTTCAGAATCAAGCCTGAAAAGTCCTAGGATCTCATGAGCTCCCTTGCCTGGCCGAATTGTAGCTTTTAGCCGCTGAGCTTTAAATTTATTTCAATTAAGAAAAGCTGTTGTTGCAACCCTCCGTGGGATGTAAACAGACCTGCAGATTAAAAAATGCACTACGGATTCACAAACACTATTAAAGTGGCCTAAACATGTAAAACTTCAGCATGAACCCCCCCAACTGTGGGGGCTTATTTATGACTCAGATAAAAATTATATACGTTGTCTTCCTATTTTCATATACTGAATCTGCTGTGGCATATTAATACACGATGGCAGAGCAAATTCACTGAGAATTTACAGGGACATAGCATGGAGACTTGTATTCTAGGACAGCCATGTGGCAAACTGAACTGGGTTGGAAGTTCCTGTTGCTAGGAAACCTGGCAGGGGGCATTCCTCTGATTTGTTTCCTTGTCTGACTATAAAGTATATTTATATTTGTAAAAATAGCACTTACTGTTGAAAATATTTATTCAGCTTCACAGAGAACACTAGTACACAGGTGTGCCCAACCTTTTTTTTTTTTTTTTTTTTTTTTTTTAATGAAAAGAGTTAGAAGTGGGGAGAGGAAGGATGATAGTTCAATTCAGTTAGAAACAAAAATAAGTAAAATTAAAAATAATATAAAAATTCTAACTACAAATATGGTATTATACTCACTTTGCTTCATTTTATGCTTAAGTCTTACTACTTGTGCTCAAATGCACCCACGTTTTCATGAACTACAAATGAACACATGGAATATATACGCGTGGACTTTTATATAGAGTAAATTGGACTATAGCAATGGCACAGTTGATGTTATTCAATGTAGGAAATTTCAGACCAAATGAAAAATATCAGTTCTATTATTTTTTGATTTTTACCTAAAGTGATCATTAGCTGAGTTTTCAATTTTGTTTATAAGCAGAAAAAACAAGACAATAAGTTCTGATTTTCACTTGATTATTTATTCATCAATTATTAAATGCATTTAGCCTATATTTTTTGTCATCAGTTCATTTTATATGTTTATCTTATTCTAAGCAATTGTAACAGAAACTCTTATTGCTGATGTTGAATTACAGTGTCATTGATGCCTTGATAAGCTTGTTAAGATTTGGAACTGTTAAGTGGAAATGAATTTACTATGTATAATTTATTATACATCATAGATATCAACACAATACAAAGTTACTTATCATCTAGGGTCCTTGGATTTCAGGTACTAGGGTTCATCACTGCCAAGCATCAGAACATGCTGCTACATGTTGCCTCTCCTCCCTCATTGACTATTTGAAGTGTGGTATCTATAAAATGTGTATCACTTTTAAGCCATCATGAAGTTGATAATATGTCAAATAACTATCAGGCAGATATCAATCATCTCTTTTTTCACACAACTCTGTGTAAAATAGAAATGATTGCTACATTCTACACTCCATAATCAGAAATTCTAAAATGCCATTTATGCTAAATTCGGGTCATATTCATCTATTAACATACTCGTATCTCCTACAATATTGTTACTCTTTTGTTGGATGTAATAACAAATTGATCATTTGTGGTTGACTTTAAATGAATCAAATTATATACATTTTATTCCTATTTTACATGTATATTAATATATTCATTGTTTACAGGAGACTGTCATTTGAGATGGTTCCATGTTAATAACACAGGTGTATCTCACTATCCATATAAACACTTTTATTTTGACATATTGATCTTTTATTAATCACTTAACTGCTTTTTTATTATTTTTTCATTATTAATTTTCTTACTAGCTTGTTTAGTTTTAGTGGTAAAATAAATACTCTTGGATTACATGTTTTAATATGTTTTTGTGAGCCAATCCAAGATCACAAGATAAAATGGAAACTGCTGAAGCAGATCACAAACATTTTATATTTTGACACATAGGGCTAAATGCTCCTAAAATATGTGTCTCTTTATGTCTGCACCAGTTATAAATGGCAACATTGCTGTCTATAGTCCCTAACTGTTTGTATCTATCCTTGTGAAAGACAAGCTATAGAACCTCATCTCTTATTTGCCATTCATTTGTATGAATGGAACTGTGATCTGTGTATCTGTTGATTTCTAATTTTAATTTCTGCACTTTATATATTATCTTATTCCAGTTGGAGCATTACTATGGGTACAAATACTCATTTTGACTATTTTTAAATTTTGTGTACTTTTGTATACAGAGTTTTTTATGTGAATGAATAACAGTCTCATCAATTTTTTTCTCATTTGCTTCTTCTTTGTTTCAGGTTGTATTTGAGATAGGGTTCCATAAAGCCTGAAACTCACTCTGTAGTTATGATTTTGATCTCCCGATCTGTCTGCCTCCAGGTTCTGGCATAATTTCAATTGACTTATTTGAAACAAGGCCAAGTGAGCAGCTCGTAGAGATAACTTCTGACAAGGTTACAAAAAGAGCATGCATCTTACTGGTCTACTAGGCAGTGTTTCATGACAGCATACCAATGAAGATTATTATTTATGGGTATATTTTAGTCCCACAGCTGAATTTTTAACTCTCCTTACAAACTAATAATGGTAATTTGATAGTCTAAGCTTATTAACAATAACAGTTCAAAGAGACATTCTGTACTGTGAAGGATTTTTGTTGTTGATAATGAGCTTTTGAGTTGAGTTATTTTATAGTAAGGTTGTGTTGAAGATTGCTTCAAAGACATGGAGAGGATATTGGGGTACATGGAGAGGATATTTGGGTACAGTAACAGGAAACATCTCAATTATTATGCAAAGGATTGCATCTGTGACTGGATATGTTTAGAAAGGAGAACAATGTTGTCAAGGGAGTCCTGGACTCACGGAAGAAATCAGAGGACACCATCTCTTTCAGCAGAACCTCTAAGGCATTTTCTGTGAGGCGAATAAAACAAATATTTTATTGTCTTTGCTTCCCCCCTCCCCTTAAATTTGAAACAAGGTTGTTTTGCATGTCAATCCCAGTTTTCTCACCCTCCCCTCCTCCCCTACCATCCCTACCAAACCCCAGCCCAACCCTTTCTGCTCCGCAGGGAAGATGAGGCCTTCCATGGGGAAACTTCAAAGTCTGTCATATCATTTGCACCAGGGCTTAGACCCTCTTCCATGTGTCTAGGCTGAGAAAATACCCCTCTGTGTGGGATGGGCTCCCAAAGTCTATTTGTATACTAGGGATAAATATTGATCCATTACCAGAGGCTCCATAGACTGTCCAGTCCTCCTAACTAACACTCACATTCAGGGGGTCTGGGTCAGTCCTATGCTGATTCCCCAGATATCAGACTGGGGTGTATGAGTTCTTCCTTGTTCAGGTCAGCTGTTTCTGTGAGTTTCTCCAGCCTGATCTTGACCCCTTTGCTCATCACTCCTCCCTCTCTGTAACTGGATTCTAGGAGTTCTGCTCAGTGATTAGCTGTGGGTGTCTGCTTCTGCTTCCATCAGCTACTGGATGAAGGCTCTAGGATGGCATATAAGGTAGTCGTCAATCTCGTTATCATGGAAGGGTTTTTAAGGTAGCCTCTCCACTATTGCTTAGATTGTTAGGTAGGGTCATCCTTGTAGACCTCTGGGCATTTCCCTAGTGCCAGATTTCTCTTTGAATCTATAATGGCTCCCTCTATTATGGTACCTCTTTTCTTGCTCTCCTCTATTCTTTCGCTGTCTCAATCTTCCTGATCCCTCATAAACCCCCCTCCCCTTCTCTTTCTCCTAACTCCCTCTCCATTCTCCATTCTTGACCTCCATTCTCCCAATTATCTCAGGAGATTTTTGCCCTCTCCCTCTCTCCAGGGGCACATGTATGTCTCTCTTAGGGTCCTTCTTGTTTCCTAGCTTGTCTGGTGGTGTGAATTGTAGGCTGGTGAACCTTGCTCTATGTCTTGTTACAACGGGATCATTGTTAAGGTACACATTGCTCACTCATGTTTCTGGAGCGGAGTAATTTTTAATACCAAATGTTTCCAAATCGACAATTTGGAAAAAGTGGAAGGGGCTAGAACTGCAAACCACTCAGTTCAGTTCGTACATCTGCCAACATTTTTACTACTGAACAAATACAGTCTTCAAAGCAGATATCAGAAGCTCAGAATGCAAATCAGGTCTGCCTACTTCACACCTCTAAAGTTTAACAGTAAGAATAGTATTATTGATACATCTCTTGCACCAAGTTAAAAACTCATGTTTAAGATTACTAAGAAGAGAGGGAGGGAGGGAGGGAGGGAGGGAGGGAGGGAGGGAGGGAGGGAGAGAGAACTGGGATCAATATGTAAAATAAGAAACAAAAGACCTTTAGTGTAGGAAGTTATGTGAATCCCAATTTTTCTTTCAAGAATGACAACGAATTCAAACAAATTTCTACTTTAGGACTTTGGTGCTATCACTAATAAATATCTGATTATTTTTAAATTAAAAATTAGGAAATATTTCACTACTACTTGGTTGGATTATCTGTATAGTTCTTCAGTTAAATTATTCTTTATTTCATTTGTAAAAATTTCCTCCTTTTTTATCAAGAAATTATATATTTATGTTTCTATAAAAAAATAACAAAAAGCACCCATCTAAACCCAGTATTTTAGAGTTCTGACAAAATTCTCTTATGCTGTAAATGACTTTTCTTAATTAATGAATGACCTCTAAACCTCATATTAGAATGCTATAATGTAAGTAACATTTGAAGCAATAGATTATATGCATATCCCGTATTAATGGAATATTGTTAAACCATCAGAAGACCATATGAATGATAATAATACAGGAGTAATTAGAGTAAAAGGTGTGTGTCTCTTGTGAAATAAATACCAGGCTCTCTTTATGCTCTTTACTTCCCGTTATTGTAGATTCTAATGTACATAATATCTTTCTCCAAGGTTGTTATGATTTATGTCTTTTTTCATTTTTAATTATTATTTTTTCTTATTCTGCATATCCATCCCAATTCCCTCTCTCTCCCTTCTTCCCATGCCCCCCCTCCATCCCATTCCCCACCCACACCACAGGGAGGGTGAGGCCTTCCAGGAGGTATCTTCAAAGTCTGTCAAGTCATTTGGAGTAGTGTCTAAGCCATCCCTCCTGTCTCTAGGTTAAGGGAGTATCCCTCCATGGGGAATGTGAGAGAGAGAGAGATCAGGGATAACAGAAACATACCTAAACATAATAAAATCAATATACATAAACCAACAGCAAACATCAAACTAAAAGGAGAGAAGCTTAAGGTAATTCCTTTAAAATTAGGAACAAGACAAGGCTGTCCACTCTCTCCATATTTCTTCAATATTGTACTTGAAGTTCTAGGTAGAGCAATAAGACAACAAATGGAGATCAAGGGTATACAAATTTGAAATCAAACTTTCACTATTTCAAGGTTGTTATATTAAATTAAATTTGACCTCAGGAAGCTTCCACACCTTGAGTCCCAACACACTTTGACCTTTCTTAGTTTAAAAAGATACAAAAATCTTAAATATGGAGTATATGTGTAAAATGCATAGTTGAGTCAGAACAGTCAGGTTTTAATCAAGGGCTGACCATCAACTGATCAAATCTTGTCCAAGAAATGCTCATGTATGCCTGAAGTCAAGCGCACTCTCTCTGTACGAGCTTTCTGCAAGTTCCCCGTCCCAGGTTGCCTGGTGCAACACTCTACATCTTTGGTGATTTCATGTGCCATCATAGACCTAACTGTTTTTGTATGAATAAACTTTGCTAAATTTACCAGCCTGGAGTGTTCTGCTTTTAGAACCATAGGGGCGTATGTGTGGATGTGTGGATGTGTGTGTGTGTGTGTGTGTGTGTGTGTGTGTGTATAATTGATATAAAGACTTCTTTTTTTGAGGATTGCACTACAAAGACTACATATTTTGATTATTAAATCACATTACACAAAATACTAGTATGTAACATGATTACTAATGATAGCTGAAACACCTGGCATACACAACTTACTATATACTTTTTGTGAGATTGTAAATAAAAGATAGGTCCTGTTGGACCTTCACATGTGTGTTTTGAAAAGAGGGTTTTAGCAATTATTCTTTGAGTCCACAATTACAAATGGCCAACCACTGTCTGCTGTAGGTTTTGAGACACCCATTATTTTCTAACCCTGGCTGCCACTCTGATTTGTCAATTGATGGATGTTTTTCTCTAGAACAATCTATTTTAACAGACTAAAGACAAAGTTCTATGCATCTAAATTAACCTTCCTGCTACAAATGGAAAATTGATTCTTGAAAGATAAACAGCTCCTATAGCATCTATTTACTTCAATCTATCTTTCTGGAAAGAATGCTTTTGTGTTACTATTTTTTTTTCTAGCTTCTATTCCTTCCTCATAGTCAAATAACATCTTTATTATTTATTATCTGGGAGTTGAGGAATGTGTTTATGAAAATCCACCTTTGTACTTCTTAGAACATAAGATTAAACTATTTCTTTGTTTCTTGAAATAAAATTGGTGAATATAAACTGTTTTCTCTGCAGAAGGCCATACAAAAGTATTTAGCTAGACCACAGAGAAGTGTAGGAATACAATATTGCAAGAGATTACTGGCCCTTGTGTATTTAGAAGAACATCATCAAGTTGACTCTTTTTATCAACATCCTTTCCTTTTCCTTTTTTTTTTAATGTGTTGGATCTCATGGGAGGTCTTATCACATCACATCCAACTTGTCTTTCTTGATTTGTCTCATTTCTCTGCTACTCGGGAAATACCCAAGTTGATAAAGTGCATCCATCATACACATGAGAATTTGAGTTCGATTCTCAAGACACAAGTAACAAAAGCTGGATGGAGCTGAATGAATTGATGAGATGGAGACAAGTGGAGAACAGGGCTTGCTGGCTAGCAATAGTCACCTATTCAGTGAGTTTGCAACTCACTTTAAAAAACCTGAAAAATAGATAAGTTGTACACAAGTTTGTCTCTGTTGTTCACACAAAGGCACACACATGAATGCATGCATACATAGGAATGCATGCACACAAGTTACTTTTATTAGTGGTCCTGTTCATGCTGCTGAACTTTATGCAAATACCTTAAAAACTTTAGTTTTTGTGGAAAGTTTTATTGGGGGAAAGGTGAGGGGTTGTAGAAAAGAAAAGGAGGGGGAGAGAAAAGAAAGGGAGGGAAAGGGACAGACAGAGAGAGAGAGAGAGAGAGAGAGAGAGAGAGAGAGAGGGAGAGAGAGAGAGAGAGAGAGAGAGAGAGAGAGAGAGAGAGAGAGAGAGAGAGAGAGAGAGAGAACTGTCTGTCCCTTCAAGGGAACAGCATCAAAGAGCAAGTAATCTGGTTTTATGTAGTGTTTATTTTAAAATCCAGGATCAAAGATTCTTGAAATACCCTATTCCAAGATTCTAAGCAATGTGGAGTTTGGTTGAATAATCATTCAAGTTTACTGTGCCAGTCTTCACTCTCCCCTCTCTGAAAGTTGAGTTCCAAACTTAATGTTTATGTAGTAGCTCTATTTTTAAATCTGTCTATTTTACTACAAGTTTGTAAAATAAAATTATGCACAGAATATTAATTTTATTTCACTTAGACAAACTTCAGGCATACTTATCATTTATGACCATGTAGTTAAAAATTATTCCCCAAAAGAACGCAACACAAAGATAGCCTAGAGAATCTATTTTCTCTAGTTTACTTAATATGACTCATTGTACTTTGGTTAATAAATTGGTTTGTTTAATGAAACATGTAGAACCTAAAGTGATAAAATGAGGCAAACTATAAGGACATGAAAGACTTAGTATATAATGAATGTAAATGTAATTTTTGCAAACACACATAGTAAAATTGTGCTACTGGAAATGGTTTCATTTGTAAATGGACAGTTACCACCCACGCCCTATGAAAGAATCTGCTGAATTCCCCTCATATAGTTAAGGAGTGCTAAATAAACCCTTGAGCAATCAAAGGAAGCATGTTCCATTTTCATCCTCTACAATTAGCTATGGCAATTTAAATCATAAATTTTCCGCAAAATAAGTTTCTCTTAAGATGATTTTGTAATCTAGAAAAATAACATTTACACAAGTAAATTCCACTTTGTATCCTGATTGTAATTATATTATAGAATACAGAGGTATATCCTCTTGTACTCAGTAACTCAATATTACAATAATTCTAGCAAATTCTATGTGTCTTTGAAGTACCAGTTGAGCATATATTGCTCTCATAAGTTATTTTGGAGAGTTGAAATTTTAGCTTTGTTTTTTTCTGAATAAACAAATAGTTTAAAGGGGGAAAGAATTAAGGAGGTTGCCCAGTTTCATCCCTGGATTCAGTAGGACATGGTAGATTTCTACAGGTGGAGTCAAGGTCATCTTTGACTGTTAGTTTTGATTAATAACCATCTCAAATCACCTAAGGAGGGGGTCTCCGTGAAAAGTTTCCCAGATTGTCTTGTTTGTACACATGTCTGTGGAGCATTGTTTAAGTTGCCATAATTGATGCAGGAAGATCCAGCCTGAAAGAAGCCAGTACATCTTCTTGGTCTTGAAATGCTAGAATCCACAGATGTGAAAATTGTCCTCTTCTGCTTTTAAGACACTCATTTTACTATGATTTATTACAACATCCCGAGAAATCAATGGTGAAACAACATAGGTGGTTTTTTTTTCTCTCAAAAAACTTCCTCTTTTTTCCTATGTGATGACATCTGTTGCCACAACAGGCTATACTGATACTGTGTATCTTTTCAAACTTTCTTTGCCTAGCAATTTAGCTTCCTGGTAAGCTCAGTTCTTTTTGCCCATATCCTTACTACTCAGGGGAAGCAATTTCTTCTCTAGGAAAACTGTCTTCCCAGGCTCACCTCTGGGTAACCTCTCCTTCCTCAGAAACTAGGGAGTACTCCGAGCAGTAAATGAGCAAGGACTATCTTAAACCCTCTCTCTAGATAATCTCTGCTTTTCTCAAGACACTGAAATGACTCCAAAGCAATCTAAATGATTGCCAAAAAAAGTGACAATTGTTATTCACCCACCCAAAATGTTGCCATTATCAAGGATGTGACTTTGAGATAAAGAACCGGACATCTATTTGATGTTCATTAACTAAGGATTTTATCTTTCTCTCTGTCTAGTAAGTACACAAATTCATTACTCCAAGCGAGTTAAAGGAGATGTAAAAATCTACTTGCAGTTCTCATGACCCCTTTGGGGACCGAATGATCCTTTTATAAGGTCACTTATCAGATAACCTGCATATCACATATTTAGGTGACAATTCATAATGGTAGCAAAATTATTGTTATGAAGTTGCAAAGAAAATAATTAGGTGGTTGGGGGGTCACCACAATGCGGGGAACTGTATTAAAAGGTCTCAGAACTGGGAAGGTTAAATACGGCATGCACACTCTGAAGGTGGTAGGGTGTGATTTTTAATACCGAGGTGGGTTAAATCAGAGCTTAATGGCTTATTTATTTAAGCACCTTTGCCTCTCTCCATGGTGTGTTGGGTATCATATGGTCTTCTCAGTCTTTTAATAGGATTCTCCCAGGGCTATTTTGTTTTCAAGTTTAGAAGAGTAGATATTATCTCTTCCTGAAAAATATTTTTAAATAGCTTACTTGTTTTTATTTTATGTGTATTGGTGTTCCCAGTGCCTGCATGTCTCTGTGTAAGGTTGTAGATCACCGGGAACTGGAGTCACAGACAATTTTGAGCTCTCATGTTGGTGCTGGAAATCGAACCTGGTTCTTTGGGAAGAGAGGCCACTGCTCAAAACCACTGAGCCATCTCTCCAGCCCCCTGTCCCCCAAAGAACATTTAAATTATCTTTAATTTTAACCTGTCAGCAATTACTTTCTTTACAGTGCTTGACATTTGTGAGAATTGGGACTCTCATTATAAGGACAGATATAATTTATTTTGTTACTATATATACAAGTTACGTTATACACTCAGCGGGACATTATATATATATATGTGTGTGTGTGTGTACATATAAATATATATAAATATATACACACACATATATATGCATATGTATATGCATATATATGCATACATATACGCACAAATATATGTATAATAACAGTGAAAGAGGTCATGAATTCGAAAGGGGGTACTATTGGAGGGTTATTGTTTAGCAGGAGGAGAGGAAATGGAGAAATAGTATGTTATATTATAACCTCAAATTCTTTAAAAGTCATCAGGGAGAAATTCCCTAAGGAGACTAGAATTCAATCTAGAAAGTACATTAATTTTTGTATTTAAAATGATACTGAGTTCCCAGCTCTCTTTCCCGCTGTTCCCCATGGGACAGACATGACTTTTCCTGTCTCCATCTTCTCTTCTGTCCTCTCTCTCTCTCTCTCTCTGTCTCTGTGTCTCCTTACCTCTTTTTCCTTCCACTTCCCTCTCCTTTCAAATAAAACTTCTCACTTAAAAAAAAGATATTACAAAGTATTTACATGGAAATTAGAATTAGTCATCTTGAATGACTTTTATTTTCATAAATGTATATGGCTCCTCTAACATATGCATATATGAAGGACTGAAAGGAATTTTTTGGTAACTGGGTGTGAATTTCCAAAAGGCTTCTTTGTTGGATTCTCTAAGCAAAAATCACTGAATGAATAAACACCCAATCATAAGTTCATTACTAAGGTGAATCTATTTTTTAGCTGTTACCTTAAGCAGCAAATGGACATAATTTTGATCCCGGTTTCATTGTGGGAATTGTGTATATGTTTATTTTTATTTTAATGTGTTTATGTGAGCTATTTTTCTGAGAAAAAAAATAAAAATCAATATTTGCTGAGTCATTATTTTTAAGATACACAGTTTCATGTTTCATCTTTGTTTAAATCAGAGAAGTGTTCAGTTAATGAGATAGGAACCACAACAGAGTTAAGTAATAACTTCTATAAAATATACAATTATTTAAATTCCTAGGCACTTCATTTGTATCTATGTGCTACACGAAAGAAGGTGGGAAGGAGGAGGAGAGTCAAATGGAGAAAGAGAAGAAGAGAAGGAAGAGGTATTACAAGCACGTTTTTCCCCACTGCCGGTCTGGTCCCACTCTTTCTTCCTCCCTGCCGGCTGCCCGGTCCTGAGAGCCCCAATAACATGCTGAGACTCTGTATTTGATATAAATCTGTTGGCCAGTTCCTAATTCCTTATTGGGTAGCTCTTTCTTAATAATTAACCCATTTCTACTATTCTAAGTATTTCCATGTGGCTCATCTTACTGGAGAGCGGTGGGCCAGCATGGTACCTCTCCAGGCTCTACATGCTGACTCCTCCTTCCTACTTCCTCTTTCCTCCTTGTCTCCTAGCCACGCCTATCTTGCTTTCCTATTGGCCCAACAGTGCTTTATTCATTAACCAAATATTTACATAGTAACATCTCCCATCAAAGAGGACTCTAAGAATGTTGGTGTTGTCTACGTTGTTAAGTCATTTACTGAACTGAAAATTAGTTTATTGATGGAAGAATTAAATAAGGAAAACACTGCTGGTATCTCAGGAAGAATGGGGTGACCTTTCAATCCCAAGAATCTCTCACTGCCTCTCAACTGTGTGTGCTCAGCACTTTCGGGTTTATATAATTTTCAAAATCCCAAATAATTTTATATCTTAATGTTTACAAACACAACACAACACACAGAGAGAAGTAAAACAAAATGGAACAACATTATAGTTTTTATTTGTATATAAATATTCAATGTAATGTGTAAATGAGATTTCTCTTCTTCCTATCAGTTCCTGAATAAACATTCAGAAACTTAATATTGTTTTTAATTGTTTGGCCAATGGCTCAGGAATATTACTGACTAGCTCTCACAATTATATTACCCCAATTTTTTACTAATCTAAGTATCAACACATGGTCATGGTTTACTGGTAATGTTCCTTTGGTGGCTACTTGGTGTTTCCCTGACTTTGCCTTTTTCCTCTTCTATTTCTGTTTGAACTTCCAACCTAGCTGTATTCTGCCCTGCCATATGCCAAAACATCTTTATTCATCAACCAATAAAAGCAATACATATTTGCAGCATATAGGACATCCCACATCAATATTAGATAAGAAACATCTAAAAATACTCAAAACTATCTTTTTGGCTGAATCTATGAATAGAAAAAGTCATTCCTACTGTATAGCCTATGGTTCATAGTTAATACAGAAGAACTTTGTATTTAGATGTTGGACGGAATTACCCAAGATACCAATTCTAACAATACTTAACCACCTCTTCTTAGAATATACTGCTTTTCCTGTAACAATTTCAAGTGTCTTTTAAACATCATTATTTTTCATTTATTTTTGCATGAAAGCTTTTAAAGATTATCTGGTTTTGATTGAATTCCAAGAAAGACAGACTATCCACAATGATGATGCATTTTCTGTTTATCTTTTCAGTCAGGAAATGCAGTTAAAATATATTGGCTTCAGTGCTTAGGCTTTATAGAAAGCTGTCTGCTTTAAATCCTTATAAAATTCTGCCCTCAAGTTTCTACAGTTCATAATGAGAGAATGCTTTTTAAAATACTTCTTCAAACATATAATCAAGGTTAATGCCTTTTTTTTTCTTTTAAACTATGAAGTTAATAGTCAAGGTTATGACTATTTAAAGTACTTTACACAATGACTGAAACCTAAAGTTAACTTAAGATATTGAAATGGATTTGATAAGATTACCATGATTAGACCCTTTAAGGAATATTATCTGTTTGTTTGCAGATAAATTGAACTGATTCCCAAGGCATTTTGTGTCACGGTTTCATTTAAAAATTGCTTTTTTTTTTTTTTTTTTTTTCTTGTGCCATCTACTGTTCATTCCTCTAGCTGGACTGTGGGAAAAGCACTGCTTGCTGGTGTTTCAGGTCTGACTTTGGAGGAAGAATGTTTTATATTGGTTGTTACATTGTTGCACTTCCTGTACTTCTGATAGAAACCAGTGTAACCAAAGCTGCCACACGCACTTTGCTTCCCTGGCCAAATCCTTTCTGTTGCCGAGTTCTCACACTAAGAGTTTCTCTGAGTAATGAATACAACTTTTATTTGCCTTTCCCATAACTCACCTCAAGCATACCTCTAATTATCTTGTTTCCTTCCCCCATAATTAGTACTAATCATTTTATTTCAGTGAGACCCATTTACGTTTTGTTTATAGAAAAGAATCTATACTGTCAAACAGTATTTCAGTGTATATTATAACACATATTGTTAACACTACAAACTTTTATGGATTTGTTCACCCACATTTCACTAAGAAGAACTGGGAAATGGTCTTGTATGTGTTCATTATGAGCCTTAAGAGCATAGTGCTTTGGGAAATGTTTTGATGGATTTACTGCTGAAGTACAATTTTTTTCTACATGTTTTGAGCAATTATTGTTGATTTGAAAAAATATATAGGATTTTAAACTTATTAAATGGATGTGATCTGTATATGTAGTATGCATATATACCATTTAAATAATTTGATATGGTATTCATTTTTATAGAACATCCAGCTATCAAGTGGATGTCACAAAATTTATAATGCCTTTCCGATGTTTCATTAGACCAACCTTTACATACAACCAAAATAGATATCAATACATTAATGTTAAATGTCTTTATTCTAAGAAATTCCAAATAGATTCATATAACTCTAATACCGTGTATCTTGCATCTATAAGATAATTATAGTCTCATTAATGGGCAGGATTGGAGAGAGTAGCTTGGGGATTAAGGAGATTTCTCAGTGGGCAGAGCCCTTGCTACACAAGTCTGACCACCTGAATTTGCATCACCAGTGCTTACATTAAAGATGGAAGCCATAGTGTACGAGTCTGTGATCCCAGAATACCCTGTGGGGGAGATGGGTGGTAAAGACAGCATAATTGTGAGAGCCAGCAAACCTGAATAATCTGTATGAGCAACAGATTGACTCTGTCTCAAACAAGGTAGAAGGGAGGTCTGGCACCAGAGGTTGCCCTCTAACGGTACATGTACTGTAGCAAGGGGGTATGCCTGTGTACACACACACACACACACATACTCACACACACACACACACACATACACACACATACACATACACTCACATGCACCATTCACACACACACACACACACACATACATACACACACACACACATACACATACACTCGCATGCACCATTCACCCATACACACACACATATACACATATACATATACAGACATACATAACATACACACACACACATACACACACATACATATACACTCACATGCACCATTCACACACACACACACACACATATACACATACACATATACAGACATACATAACATACACACACACACACACACACACACACACACACACGCATGCACACATTCAGGAAGTAATTCCTCCATTTTGGATTGCATAAATAAAGCAAAATGAAGCGTGCTATTAAGAAAAGTTAAAACTTTAACCATATCAAAGAAGAAAAACACAGAAACACTTTCCCAGGAAGAAAAGTACTCAAATCAAAGTGACTTTTTGGAAGAAATGTGCCTTGCACCTCGTTTGTTGATCTATCTGAAATGAGAGTGATACCTATCTCAGTATTTAATGAACCAAAAGCCTGAGCACATATTTCTAAAAGAATATACGCATCAGAGTATCAGGTATGTGAAATAGTAAAAAGGCCAATTAAAACCTCGAAGACTTGTCGCCTCACACGTGCTAGAGAAACTGTTGTCACAAAGATCTAAAGTAAGTGTGGTGTGAAGCACCTTGAGCTGGTCATCTGTGCTTCAGGTTACTAAGAAGCAGGATGTGGAAGCAGGAGTTTTCCAATTTCAGACCCAAACATGTTTGCTTCAACGCATCTCCCCAGGCCTGTTGCCCCAGGGTTACAACCTGGCCTTATAACAAGGAAAGGGAAATTAGAGAAGCCTCTAGGGGTCTTAAAAATATCACAATCTGTAGTGAGTACTATTACTTATTCTACTGTATGAAAATGCCTGCAGTGGGGGACTGAGAAGCTGGAAACTGGTCCAGTTCATAATTGGGAACTCCAACTGACTTCTTCATCCTGGCTTACCCTGATAGTTTCTCTCTCCCAGATGCTGTTGATGTTATTTTGTTGCCTCAGGCAAGCTTCTCAGGTGTCCCCATGTCCCCATTTGATGATACAAGTGCCTGATTTTTGATACTTTACTATCTGTCTGCTTTGAGTTAGTTATTATTTCACTTTTGCTACTTTCCAGGTTTATTAACTCACTCACTTGAGACCGAAAGCACAGGTAAGGCACACGGGAACCACTCTCCAGTCAATACAGAATACTAATAAGTTCTAGCAACAATGTGGCAAGGGACGGTCCACATGCTGGAAACAGAGCAGACTAGCAGGAGCTCAATGAAAAACACTGACAAACTTAAAAAGAGAGTTGCCATAGAATCCAGCAATTCCACTTTTGTTTGTGTGAAAAGAAATTAATTTTGTACCTTGAAGTATCTGCACTCCCATCAAGATCAGAAAATGCCTGACAATTCTCCTGTGATTAATAGAATGAGGAAATGAGTAGCAATATCCATATCCCATCTGCTGTCTCTACATCATCTATCTACAGATGGAGTGAAGAATGAAATGTGTATCTTTTTGGTAAAAAAGAAATTTATTTCTTATAATATGAATTAATATAGAATACATTATGTTAAGGGAAATAACTCACAGACAGACAAATACTATATGGTCACACTCATGATGCAACC
>JANBXA010000395.1:16740000-16897500 GCA_030556225.1 Cricetiscus sungorus | reverse complement strand
AGTATTTAGCTTTTCCTCTTAGTGACAGAGAGGAAGGGGTGTTTGTGCAGGAGGCTAACGTCCCCCATAATATCTTTATTTTTATTTTACTGGAACTCTATTGAAGGCATGTCATAAAGAAATTTCTGTATTGAAATTTAAATCTACCTGAGCTTAATGTTTGCCAGTTAGTAAATAAAATAAATCAATAAATCACTGATTTTATTCAAACACTTCTTTGACACATTTACCATAACTGTAAATTTGTCCAATAAACTTAGACAGAAACCTGAATAAGTACTTATGACTGCCAAAATTCAAATACTTCAACAAGTAAAAGCTTGGCTAAATTTTAAGTCCTTAGAAATAATACATGATCTAACAAAGCAGTTTTTATTGAGAGGAAATGGATTAAAACACATTTTAATGGAATTGGAACAATTACACTTAGCTTAACCACTTAAAGAAAATCCTAGAATGGATGCTTATGTTTTTTAAGACATGGCATGTGTTTTTCCCCCATAGAGCAGTCTAGATAAGCAGAGTAAAATATGAAGTTACATTGCAAAAGATATTAATATTATTTAATGTATAAAATTTGTTTATTTATGTAATTTATTTTGATCTTTCTGAATCCCAGTGCAAGGGCAATGCTCACATCTATTAGTTTTATAGGAGCAAAGAAAGAAAAAAAAAAAGAAGTGGATCCTATTTCTTCCACAGGTGACTTAAAAATTATCCTGGTGTCTGTACGTCTATCAATTTAAACATCTCTATGCAGCTTTCTTGGTGCTAATTAAGTTTCTGTAGGTGTGATAAACACCATCCCAAAAGCACGTTGGTTACTTCAGTTTATAGTTGTAGCCCATCACTACAGGAAGTCAGCGGGAACTCAAGGAAGGAACCAGGCAAGAATGGCTGGAAGCAGAGGCCACGGGGCAATGTGACTTACTGGCTTACTCTCCATGATTGCTCAGTTTGCGTTCATATAAACTGATATGGGGTAGTACCGCGCGTAGCGATCAGAGCCTTTTCTCATCGCTCAGGAAAGTGCCCTCAGCAACATTACTATTTTCTCAGTTCCGATTCCCTCTTACCAAGACCCTAGATTGTGTAAAGCTGGGAAAAAACAGACAACAGAAACCTGACTAAACTGGACATAAAATTAACTATTTCTATTACTTTTAATATTTGTGATTAGTTTCATTTTACGGGCCAGGCTCTCAGACACTCTTTCAGGACAGCTGGGACTCACTGTGTTAGCGGAGGCTTACCTCAGGCATTTGACAATCCTCTTATTGTCAATCTCCCAGTTGTGACGATTACTAGTTAGTGCCACCATATTCAGCCTTGTGTCTTAATTCCTAGTCAGGGTTTTTGTAACCTTATAATTGATATTTAGTGTTTACTTTCTATAAGAACAATTGATGATGTAGCATATTAACATATAAAATACAATTCTAATGAAACTTTATACATACACGTCTTGCAAATAACTGAAATAGTTTTACATTGTGTGTCTGTCACATAGAAGATATTGTTGTCAGGTCAGATTATTCATATCAATGAAATCATTCTGTTTGTTCTCAAAATCTGTCCAAAGTTGATCTATGTACATGTACAGCAATAATAAAAGCTTCAAAGTAGCTTATGTATTAAAATAGTAACTTGCCAAAGAATTATGAAATAAATCTGGAGATTTCAAAAGACTATACATGTCCCTTCATATTTTATTTTAAAAGTGTGACAGTATTCCTAAAAACTGAACTACATTTATATAAAATGTTATCTGGTTTATCTTTTTATGTTATCATTAGTAATATGTAATCCACTTTGAAAAACTCATATTGAAAATGTTAATTCATGGTTGTATCAATGAACCATCCTTTAACAATAAAAATCTTGTAAAAATGCAAGATTTATTTATTCATTTTGTTTCAAATAGAGATGGAATTTGCTAATAAAGTGGCCATGTGAAGTAACTGTTCACAAAAAATTTTAATTTTGGATAATAATAAACAAGAATGAGACTAACCAAAGCAAAAAACTCTTACATATAATAAAATTTGATGAATGTATATGCTGTCATACTCAACAATTCAATCAAAATATGGAACTTTCCTTAATAACAGCCATATGTTCTAACTCTGAGCCTGTCATTACTTCTTTAATTGGAGAACGTGTGTGTGTGTGTGTGTGTGTGTGTGTGTGTGTGTGTGTGTGTGTGTGTTGGACTGAATCTAGGCATTGTGTATTAACAGGTGTGCCTACTATTGAGCATTTCTTATTCCCTCTTTGTACACTCCATTTTGAAATAGGCTATAACTGAGCTGACAGGGTTGACCTTGAAACCACTCTGTTACCCAAACATTCCCAGAACTTGGAATTCTCCTGCTTTAGACTCCCAGACATCAAGGATTACAGGCCTAAGCCATCAAGACTAGTTACTGGCTTTTTCATGATGTGAGCAGAGCTTTTATTCTTATTTGTCTGGCCTTTCCTGCTCAGAAAAGTTCTGTGATGTATCAGTTCATCCAACCTATAATTGTAATGAATTTGGAACGTGCTACCTGAACACATGATGCCTTAGCAGTTAAGAAAAACACTAGGAACACAATGGACTGTCTCATCCTTTATGTCCTGAAATAAGCTCTCATACCTCATTTATTTTCTACCAAGAAATATAGGATACTATCTTCCCAAATATGTGCTTCTGCTTAAACGCAGGTTTTTCTTATTTCACTCACAGCGTGATCCTCAGTCATCGTAATGCAGAGAAGCCATAGAAACCTACAGAATGTGGTGGCCCACAGTCAGAGTCTGTCAACACAGAGTCACAAGAGCCTACTTCGAGATTCCAGCCTTCACTTCCACCTAACCCTCAACTGCACGTAATTAGTCTTGGGTGATTTCTAAGCAATATGTGAGAAAGATGCTGAAGATGTCACTTCTGCTTCTATAAATTAGCTCATCATTTCATCAGTCACATTACTCCCTATTAGTACTCTAACTGGGGTAAAGGGATGTTTCTTCCTATCTCCAAGGAAAAGTAAGGCAATGCTCCCTTCTACTTTGAATTATCAATATATTATATTGATTTTCAACCCAAGAAACCCTTCTTAAATGCACCTATTTTATTATTGTTTGTTCATAATCTTGTCTCTAATCATACTTAGGCAAAATTGTTTATTCTTTACCAAATATAAGCTTAAAATAGGTAGTTCTTTTTCTTTGGGTCTTTTTTTCTGAAAATGCTTGTATCACATAAAACTTATTTCAAATAACTTAGTATTATTCTTTTCCTGTCAATCTGTCCTTTACTCTAGGGATTTTAGTGATGAATATCTGATGAGGAAAATATATTGCTTTTTATTCACATACTTGCCTATATAAATTGTTGGCATCTTTTTTTGTGAAGCTGTAAAAATATCCATTCCCCTGCTGATGAATCTTTTTCAATTTTCATTTATTTTGAATAAAGTTGCTAGGAAGAACTTGTGAAAGTCTTTTTATTAGTCTACAATTTCATGACTCTAGGATGAACTCTTAAACATGGATTGCTATGGAATTTAAGTTTTCAGAGAACTATATAGTACTTTTACAAAATACTTTACAAAGTAAACACAATGGCAGTTCTTTTATTGAGGAGAAACCCAGTAAGTACTAGAGTTATATGAACACTGATAATGTCCTTTAACAAAGCAAACATGAGAATTTATTCAGTGATCTTATGCATATTCATATGGAAAGACACATTGTGTGAGGGTATATTAGTAAGCATACTGAGCTTGGTCTTAATTCAAGATAAAATGATGTCAGACACTTAGCCTGGGCATGCTTATCCCTAAGTCAAGGAACACATATTTGGAAGGTAAAAATGGCAGGCAGGAGTACTTTTGCATATGCTTAACTTTTGTCTTAAAGATGGCCAGTATGAATAATTTTGGAAATGTTTAATAATGACAGAGGAAAATATTTCTAGGCATGTTGGGAATTATTTTTTCCCCGAAAGATTTTAGTTTAAGGCAAAGAAAGTGAAGCTTTAAAATTACATTAATATGGGACGCATTTCGAAGAGCCCGTGCTTCAGATAACTTCAGTCGCACCACTATATACTCCGGCATTTTCTGAGTATTAGTTCTACCAGATCTTTACATACATTTTTGATACCAGCAGATCTCATGATTGGGAACTCATTTGTTCTTCCTAACTTCATGTTTTTCCCCCTACCAATTTCAACTAGTGTTGTCCATATGTGCACTTGTATAGCATCATCCACTGGGGCATAGGCAGTTTATCAATGGGATTCTCAAATCAAGCAATAATTCCCACTTCCACAGTAGCCATTATCTGCAAATAGCTCTACAGAGAAAGTTAGGGGACTGGGAGCTCAACCCCACCCCATGATGAATTTAGTTTTTAACTCACTCGATACTACTCAA
The DNA here is from genome assembly GCA_030556225.1 of Cricetiscus sungorus. Lineage (NCBI taxonomy): Eukaryota > Metazoa > Chordata > Mammalia > Rodentia > Cricetidae > Cricetiscus > Cricetiscus sungorus. Next base: position 16,893,079 of record JANBXA010000395.1, on the reverse strand, counting down.
ATCTTCTGTCGGTAGCTAGTGCTGCTGTGAATCCGTGTGTGTGTGTGTGTGTGTGTGTGTGTGTGTGTGTGTGTGTGTGTGTTTAGCAGCCATGCCGTTTCTAGAGCCCAGCCTCTCCCAGCATCCTTTCTCATCCTCCAGTTCCTATGGTCCCATTTCCTGATGTTCTTGCTGAGTGGGGGCGGGTGTCGGAACGGATGTTTCATCTGTAGCTGAGCACTCAAAGCCCTGTAATCTCAATTCTGCAATAAGAAGCTACTCTGACTAAAGATGAGAATAACACAAATCTGTATCTATAAATACACTTTTTGTTTTCATTTTATGCGTCTGGGTGTTTGGCTTGCATGCGTGTTGGTGCACTATGAGTGTGGTACCTGCAGAGGTAAAAAGAAGTCATTGGATATGCTGGAGCTTGGGATATATATATATATATATATATATATATATATATATATATATATATACACACACACACATACATACATACATACATACATACACACACACACTATATATATATATATATATATATATATATATATATATATATATATATAAAATGAGCCACTATGAGGTTGCTGAGAACTAAATCTGGGTCCTCTACCACAGCAGTTCTTAACTGATTAGACATCACTCAAACTCCTAAACATAAATATGCATATATTTAGTTGTTAAGTATGTCCACATCTGCTCATGTCATGGAATTCTATTTTTGAAATTATTATCTTGCTGTCAATGGCTAAAGCATAGAAATGCACTTGTTGGACTAAGTGTGTACATGCATGCATGCTTGTTGCTCTGTGTCTGTGTGTGTCTGTGTGTGTCTGTGTGTGTCTGTGTGTGTCTGTGTGTGTATGTTTGTGTGTGCCTGTGTCTGTGTGAGTGTGTGTCTATGTGTGTGCCTGTGTGTGTATGTTTGTGTGTGTGTGTGCCTGTGTGTGTATGTGTGTCTGTGTCTCTGTGTGTGCCTGTTTGTGTGTATCTGTGTGTGTTTGCTTCACAGCCTGCGAACCTTGCCTTGCTAAAGTATTCTAGTTAATTTCCTTTGCAAATTCTTTAGATTTGGCATGTAAATAATTATATCACCCATTAACAAGTGAAATTTTATTTGTATTATGATTTGAAGTTCTTTAATTCGTTTTCTTAGCTCACGCTGGTTAGGCTCCCCCGATCACGGTTGAATCTCACCTTTGATAGGCAGTATGGCCATGCACTATTCCTTACCACATGTGTACAGCAGTTGTCAGCTTTTCATAAATGTCCTCTATGAGGCTGACATTTCCTGATCCTTTGTCTTCCATGTAGGCCACGGTTTATCAGAAACAGCCACAGACTGTGTTCTAACACTTTTTTTTCTGAATTGACTCAGTGACTCTTGTGATGATACATTTGTGAAGTTGACTGATTTCCTAATGTCAATCTGACCCTTACCTTGGTGTAATAGATTTCATTTGCTAATGGTATAGTTTTTTGTATATGCATAGTTACTGCTAGTTTCCATCTATTAATCCTATAAATATGAGCTTATAACGATACTTACAGTGTCTTTACATGTTACAGAATGGATAACCAAGTTTAAACTGAAGTTGTAGAGAAGCTGAGCAATAACTCCTGCTCAGCTGTTGACCTTGAACTACTGTTTACCCAAGTTGGCGTAAGATCCTGGATATTCCTTTGTGAAAGTCAGAATCTTTATTTGTAAATTCAGCATGTGTGTGTGTGTGTGTGTGTGTGTGTGAAAGAGAGAGAGAGAGAGTGCGAGTGCATGTGCAGGGGTGCGTGGGTATGTGCTCATGCACATGGACAATGAAATAAAACTAGATGTCTTGTTCTCTTGCCTTCCACCTTCTTTTCCTTTTGAAACCAGGTCTGTCACTGACTTGGGGTCATGTTAATCATGAGACTTGAAAGAGAAAAGCCAGTTAACACAATTTTCAGCCAAATTTGAAAAATTTTGAAGCAAGCTTTAATTAAATACCGACAAGGATGGACTCTTGTCAGGTCCCTCCTGGGATTCCCAGGAAATAGTTGGGAGTGACATCTCTCAGGGCTTACAAAGGTGAAACCCATAACTCATTGCAGTTCACATCAGGTTCAACCAGGGGCAAACATACATCAGGATGTATTCCTGCCTGTGTATCTCTCACTACATATGATCAACTACATCCTATGTAGTTAGTTTAAACAAACTTGTCTAGGGGAGTGAACATGTAGCTTGTTCCTTCCCAAGAATGAAAACTCCTAGCATTCCAGGAAGCTACCTTGTCTTGGGCAGATGGGACTTATAAATTAATTTTGGCTCTTAACACTCACCAGTTCATCAATATTATCTCACCAGAAAGTTCCCAGATATTTCTGTCTTTGCTTTCTCAGCACTGGGATTACAGGTGTGAACCGTAGCAAACATTTAATTGACCTAGACATCTTCTCAGACCTGTGCATTTTGTTTTAAGAGAGCAGTTCTCCTACGATTGCCTATTTCTTCCCATAAAAGGGACAAGCATTTTTAAAAACAGAATGTAGCTCCCTGATAGTTGCTCCCACAGGAGTTTGGAAAACGGTACCATTTTCCAAAGCATCTCGTGGCTCTTTCCTTGGCGAACAGACCTGTAAGGCAGGTGATTATTTGGGAGCTGCAGCTTTGGAAAAGAAGATAGAAAAAAGCCAAGCAAATCCTTAGAGTCTCTACACACAAGTTGTTATCAGCAAGCCTTCATCCCCTATGGGGAGACAAATACTAATTAAAGAAACAGTGGGAAGCTCAGTTACACTGAATAAGTAAATACAAACAGTTAAGCAAAGCTTTTCTTGATAATGTGTGAATTAGAATACAGGTGGAGGAGCTGTAATGCCTACACTGACTTCAGTAATTAAACTCCTCGAAGTTGAAAACAAGAAGGTTCCTTCTGTGTGTGTGAATTTCTCGAGATGACAAAAGTATTAAGAAGGAGAACTGACAGGTAGTTTCAGGTGCAAACAAACCAAGGACGGTGTATAAGAAGCAGCTCAAGAGAATCGTTTTCTACGGATATAATGATGCTAGGGCAGTCCTTGACCTAGGCTGTGTCTATTACTGTTAAAGTATAGAGTACACACACAATTTTTGCCTTCCAGCTCTTCTCTCTCTCTCTCTCTCTCTCTCTCTCTCTCTCTCTCTCTCTCTCTCTCTCTCTCTCTCTCTCTCTCTCTCTCTCCATTCAAGCTCTTTCTGCCAGCTGTGGAACCTGCTATGCTCTCCCACGTGGTCCTTTACCTTGGGACCCCACTCACTCGGGATCACCACTGACCACCACTCACCCCCTTTCCCCCTTTCTCCAGCTTCATGCCTACAACTGTAGCAAAAAGAACAAGAGTGCCCATACTCAAAATATATTGTACAGTTGACAACAGAAGAAACATTGCCAGTTTAGGTTGTGGAAGTAGCAAAATGGGAGATTCATGTCCTACAAAAGCACCAAGGACCTGTCATTACTCAGAACTGTCCCTCAGCAATAGAAAATGATAAACTACTGTAACAGAATACATTGACCACCCAAGTAGAAATGGGTGCTATTTTGAAAATTAGGTACTGACTCACTAAGATAAAAGGGCTTTCTTCAAATTCAAATTCATTAGCATATATAAAATACCTCTCTATGGCTGCATAAAATGTTTAATGTTATGTCACTGTGGCAACTGCTTCAAGTCTCAAACAAACCCAGAGGACACTCGGGTCCCTGTTATTACCCTTTTACCTGTATGGTGTTACTGAAGAACCCCCATTCAGTTATGAGTAACTGAGCAAACTCAAGGGTCAGGATTGGTGACAGGTGCCTTTACCTGCAAAGACAACTCACTAACCTGGAAATAGTGTTTTCTTTGGATAGGCACATAGAACATTCAAGTTTTCTTCTAGGTTATCTAACTAAATATTTTTTTGTCATAGGAACTTACAAGGGTTTCTTTGTGATTTTTTTTTTTTTTACCTCGAAACACTTTTATTTCCAGAATGACATAGTAAAACCTAGCATGAATTTTGTTGTTATTGTTGTTTATGATTTTTTTTTCATTCAGTTCAACTTACAGATTTGGTTTTTTCTTTCTGTCATGTTTAAAATTTGTCACAATCAACAATCCTCTCTCAAATAATAGACGAAGTGAGTCTGAAATTAAGATCTGTCCAAGAGAAACCAAAATGCCTTCCCATGACATCTCTTCATTGTTTGAGCTACTCTAACAAGATGCTTTATGCTTGACATGATTGTGAATTGTTGAGAAGCATGTATGACTTTCATTACTAGAATACTGTTTGCTGTACTGGTGTCAATTTTACACATCCCGTGATCTTAAATTGCTAGACTTCATCAAGACAAAATGTGTTAGGTATGCCAGCACATGATCCATATGCATAAAACATGAGAAATCACAAAACAGATGTGCTCAGGGATAGATGTTACAAGAAGTCTCATTCCTACAAACTGTGATTCTGTTAAGTCTCACTGTGCAGAGTTCCTCTTGGGGGGGGAGGGGACAAAAAAGAAGAAGATGCATGTGTAATTGTAGTCAGTGCTTCTGGGAGTATATACCTGACAGGAGAGGCCTGAAGCAAACAAAATCCATTGCTTGAAATTATATTTATAAATAAATCAATTGGAAGTCTTCTACTGCACAGTTCTGTTTTTTGTGTGTTTAAACTTTCTTCCTCCTTTACTGTCTCCTGGTTCCAGGAGTTTTAAAGACTTGATTTTGAAACATTACCACTGATATTGATCTTTCAATCTTCTGTGTGGTATCTCAGTGTGGTTAGTAATGGAGTGTTTCTGAAGACCATTTTTACAGCACTATTTTAACAATATACAGAAATGACTGCAGAAAACAAGGCTTCTCGGGATGTAGAAAATGTTAGGTTAGAGGTGAAGTTTGAAATGTGTACCTTGTACTCAAGTACTTGTTCAAGGAATGAAAACAAAGTTTTGTTTTCAACAGTCACTGCCACCCTAGACGAAGTTCTAGTCTGTGTGTGTGTGTGTGTGTGTGTGTGTGTGTGTGTGTGTGTGTGTGTGCGCACGTGCGTGCGTTCTGTGAGAATTTTGTACACATATACAATGCATTTTGTTCATAAGTTCTCCTGGTCCCAGCATCTTCTCCCATTCAAAGCTCACCCTATGTTCTTCTCCTCGATTCATACCATCTTACTTGTTTTTCACCCCCTTTTACGACATGGGTCCAAGAATAAATTCATATAAAACGTCTGAGTGCTTGCTAGAAAAGACAAGAGTCTTGTAACCTTAGTTCTTTCCAACCATGCAATTGGTCTTAGAATGTGCATGTGGTTTTCTGTTTTGTTTTTTTGTGTGTGTGTGTTTTGTTTTGTTTTTGCTACTTTCAGCTGTAATGGATGAGAGTGGGTTTATTTCAAATTATTTGTTACAACTGGCTACTTTGTTATTTGTTTATATACTTCTTCTACGGAAACACATGATTTTGCTGTGTGCAGCTTATCTGCCGAGTGTGGCTTGCCTGTCTTGTGTGTTTGCCCATCATGTGTGGTGTGCCCTTCATGTGTGGATTTCCTCCCACCACCGTGTGATGCGTGCCTGTTATGTGTGGCTGGTTGCCCATGTGTGGCTTGCCCTTGGGATTAAACACTTGACTAATCCCTCAGATATTATTTGATACTCTGAATCATGTTGGCTATTACATGAGACTTTAGTCTATCTCATCACTCTATTCTTCCAGGTCCCATCACTTCCAGACTGGTACACAGGGAGTACCTGCAGAAGACCTAAAGTTGCTGAGATAAGAGAGTGTGGACCCTCACAAAACAGAAGTGAGAATTCCACAGAAGCCAGGGAAGGTTTTTCTTCCTGTAAAGCTTGTGCATCTTTTTTTCTTTCTTTTTTTAAGGAAGAGCATGTGCAATAAAATCACATGAGGTTACTTGCAAGTTGTTCGTGATTCTACTTCCTAGTTTCCAGAAGCAGGAACTCTGGAAGAAGAAGTATGTGACAAAGTGTGAAAAAACTATTGAAAAGGCATGTAACTAAGGAGGGGGAGTCCCTATGCAATATTGGGTCACTTGGGCATTAATTCAGACTGTTATTAAAATACAGTCTGATTTTCCCTTTTCCCAGACTGTTATTAAAATGCAGATTTTCCCTGTTCAGAGAAATCAAAAGTAAAATAGCATCACTGAGAACTATGTCAGCGGCAACTCCCTCAGCTCCTTTACCGGAGCCTCTTTTAAATATGTATCCCCCATTGCCTGAAAATGACCCTGAAACAATGGTGAGGAATTTAATGATCAATATAATTGTAAATTCCCTCCATCTCCTGAGGAGGATTAAGGAGAGACTATGAAAATGCTACATTTACAACACAGGCAAACTAGAGTACGGCAGGGAAACAAAATTAATTTACCACTCCCTCCCTGTATTTCCAATGCACGAACTAGCCTATTTAAAACTCTCCAAAGGAAGGCAGCATTGGAAAGCCCTTGCATATTATCTTAAGAGGCAAGAAAAGAGCTAAAGCAATTGGGATCCAGACTAAAAGAAGCATTTGTGCATCATGTGGATTCTTTACTGGCTTTAAACATTTATTTATCTGTTAAATTGACTACTATAGGTATTACAGCACAAGAGAATGGACCTCTGGAATTGATTTATTTACTCTAGAAGGGCCAGAAAACTGCTTATTTTAATCTCCATGCTCAATTAGTAAATTAGGTAGGCCTGATGTGTTCAAACTTCTCCCATTCCACAGGCAGATACTTATTTTATTGATGGCTCATCTAACTATAGAGGAGGGATTCATGGTCCAGATAGTCATTCACTTACTAATACTTCTTTTCCCTCAGCCCAACAGATAGAACTAACACCCATAACTAAACACTGAGTCGAACTAGAATCCAGATGCAGGCTACAGAAACCCACAGACACAGCTGACCTGAACAAGGAGGAGGAGTTAATGGGCCCTACAGACTGATAGCTGGGAATCCAGCTTGGGACTGACTCAGACCCCCTGAATACGGGTCTCAGCTAGAAGGACTGAACAGTCTAAGGGACCTCAGACAGTGGAACCAGGATGTATCTCTGGTGCACAAAAGGACCTTGTGTACACATCCCCCATGGAGGGATACCCCCTTAACCTAGAGACAGAAGAGAAGTCCTAGTCCCTGCTTCAAGTGACTTGACAGATTTACATGACCCCACCTGGATAGCCTAGCCCTACATGTAGAATGGGGGTGGGGGGATGGGAGGGGAGGGTGGTCAAGGTTCATGTCACAGGGGAAAGAGGGTAAGAGGGAGGGAGGGAGGGAGAGGAAACTGGGATCGACATGTAAAATTTTTAAATTATATTATCAATAAAAAAAGAGAAAGAACTGGCTGTCTTGAGTACATCCTGAGGTTAGTTCATAAACCCTTAAATATTGTTTCCAATTCTGTTTATGTTGTAGGATTATTTTCAGCCATAGAAACTACTGTGATTTTTTTAAAAAAAAAATTTCATACTTATGCACACTCTAACCTCCCTGGTTTTATTGCAGAAGCAAACAAGCAAGCTGATGCATTAACCTGACCTACTTTTACTTCTCCAGAAAAAAAAAAAGATGGGAAGAGATATGCCTCTATCACTGTAGATAGATCCTAGATCCCCAGAAAACAGTACAGATTTTGCTTCAGCTCCTCTAGCTTAGAGTCATCAAGGACAACGGTGAGGCTGAGGAAACAGTGGAAATCATGGAAAGCTATCAACCTTCAGCTAAAAAACAAAAGCTTATCACCAGAAATCAAGTCTGCTCACCTGGGCCAAGTTAAGGCCCTGTGCACCAAGGGAGAAATTACTCTACAAAGCACGCAGAGTCCTTTGTCACCTGAGAATCTTTCTGGTGATGCTAGGTACATTGACCTGTGCATCTGAGGTGAGTGCCTCTGAGCACTTTTATTCTTCCTCATCCTCCTTCGCATCACCTTGTGGATTATCTTTTCTAAATGACTCGGTGTTTATGCGTGGACCTTGGGACTGTAGTAGACTTATACATTCATCTGAAGAAGTGACTAAGTATAATTTTTCCATTGGAATTGTATCACTTCCCATCTGCATAGGACATCATAACACCTGTATTCCCTATTAAAGGCAAATGTAGACTTAATTGTATGGGCATATTTTCAATCTAATTTGTAGGTCTTTATGATCAATGTCAGAATGTAACCAATATTACTGGACATAGTTTGGATCTCTGTTCTTGGGGGCAGAGTATTACGCACAAAGCTCTCACTGTTCTAATGTTATTTATTATGTTTATAATTTGCTTGCTTATAGGACACTCACACATCAAATGACAATTAGATTTATCTACAACATTACAAAGTCAAACCATGCTGGATATTCTGCTATCAAAAAAAATAAATAAAAGGAAAAGGAGGAAATATCAGAACACAGTGTAAACATAAATTTGTTGGAGGAGAATTCTGAGTGCTTGTGAGAAAACAAGACAGGAGTCTTGTGATCTCAGTTTCTTCAAAACCTAAAGTTGTTGTTAAAATGTGTTTTCGTGTTTCTCCCTGGTATAGCAGGCAGAAGTGAGTTTACTTCGTGTTATTCATTACAATTAGCTATTTATTTATATGTCTCTATGAGAAAGCATGCTTTGCCTTGTGCAGATTGCCAGCCACATGCACTCTGTAAAGTTGCTTCTTACATGAGAACTTAGTGCGCCTCATTTCTCCCAACTCCATTCTCCCAAGTCCCACTGCCTGTAGAGCAGTAAACAATGACCGACTAAGAGATACCTATGCACATAGATGTGGGACCATCCACTGGAGGGTGAGGGACATGTGAGAGGCTACTACCCTGAAAAAGAAAACTGACCATTTCTGTCACACAGCAGTCATCAATTGCTGACAGTTTTAAATTAGAGATTTAAGATCAGGACTTCATGATCTCCTCCGCATCCATGCTAGAATAGTGCCTGATTTGCACTCTGGATGGTCTTGTACAGGCAGCCACTGTCTTAGGAGTTCATGAGTACAACAGCCATGCCGTGTTCAGCGGACACCATTTCACACCACTGGCTCCTGATCGCTAGCATTTACCATTTTTCTACCCACTCATCCATAATGCTCCCTGAGCATTAGGAAGAGGGTGATGTGGATGTCTCTTTCAGGGCAGGGCACTCCATAGTCACCTGCTGCCTGCACTTTGACCAGCTTTGACTCTCTGGATGGATGAGGAAGGAGAGCTACATATGTCTATGTGAGTAAGGATATGTATTAAGAAGGCACTTTGAGCCAGGTAGTGGTGCATGTCTTGAATCCCAACACTTAGGGAGGCATAGGAAGGCAGATCTCTATGAGTTCAAGGCCAGCCTGTTCTACAGAGTGAGATTCAGGATGCCAGAGCTGCACAGAGAAACTCTGTTTTGAAAAAAATAAAGTAAGAAACAGTAAAGGAAAAAGAAGGAAGAAAGGAAGGAAGGGTCAGTTTGTCATAAAGTCTGCTTAGCAAAGTGATGGTTCCAGGTTCTCACTTAGGGTATAAGACCTCTCCAGTTGTTGTTTCCTGGCCATGTTTGTTGCACCAGGCATGTGTTCCTTCCTACAAAATAGGCCTTCAATCCATTCAGAAAATTCTTTGTTATCCCCCATAACATTTATGCCACTATTGCATAAGTCGGTTTGTTTTTCTAGCCTGGTTGCTTAGTGACTCTGGGAATTCATATCTTGGCAAGATGGTTGATGATATTTTGTTCCAGAAGACGTCATAGTACATTCTAGTGCTATGACCACCCTTGGGGAGAATGACTGAGTAAGGGCCAGCTTGAGTCCTCCATGCCTGTGACCAAAGTGTATGGCGTGAACATCAGCAGGGATGGCCTACTGTAGCAGTCTTCAACTTGTGGGTTGTAATGACCGTTTTACAGCGGTTGCCTAAGACCATTGGGAAACACAGATGTTTACATTACACTTTACAACAGTAGCAAAACTATAGATATGAAGTAGCAATGAAGATGATTTTATGGTTGGGATCACCACAAAATGAAGAACTGTTTCCAAAAGTCCCAACATTAGGAAGATTGAGAACAATGTATTCTCTCTGTATTGGAACCTTATCATTCCACTCATTCAACACTTCTAGTCCACTATCAGCGTGCTTAGAATGTCTCATAGACTCAGCAGGATTCAACACAAGATTTTTATTTCAAGGGTGGCAGCATGAGGAGGTTGAGAACCACTGTCCAAGTGGGTAGCCATGAGCTAAGGCAATTAACCTTTCCTGTTTTGTAGATCTCTTGGACTACCCTGAACAACAATTTGAAAGGAGGTATCTCACACCTTGTTTTTTTTTTTTTTTGTTTGTTTGTTTTGTTAACTTATAGATTTTAGGAAGTGTATTTTCCTTCTTGTAGGGTAACTCTAATTAAGCTACTTCTTAAATTTTAGGAAGCTTACAAACTGGTATGTTTCCATATAACTTTTCTAGACATCCTTAGTGTTAGGGTCCCTCTCCCTACTCTCTCTTCTCTCCCTCTCATCTTCCTCTCCACTTTAACCTCCCTCACCATTGTTACTTCTTGCTCATCTTTCCTACCAGCTGTCTTCCAGCATCACCCCCCTTAAGCTTTTCTAATTCAATCACCATGGTTTCTCTCTGGTTTCCTGGCTTCTACAAGTACTCCAATTTAAACTCACAAATGTAAAGATGTGAGGATTTTATCTGCATAGAGACAACACAGAGTTTGTCTTTCAAGGTCTGGGTTACCTTATTCTATAATTTGTTCTGGTAGCTTGGACATTCTTGAACCTACCTATGAGTCTAATGCTGATATTTCTCTTCAAATCAAAATTGTGCATATTCACCATGGCTTTTAGAAAAATCTCTGCTGCAGTACTGGCCATACTGAAGATTCTACCACAAACTATTTGAAAAGACACACATCATATCTTTCTTGTTTAATTACTTTCCGTCCATTTTCATTTCATTATTGTATAAATACCTATAAGGTAGATATATTTTCTAGACTTTTTTCCAAAAAGTAAATAAAATACTCAAGAAATGTTGCCATTATATAATGGTATTATGTTATTATGTCCATTCACACTGTCTGGTGAAATGTTCTATATTATAGCGGTATTCAATGGGACCAATTGAATAAACCAGTGATAATTTGTGTAATCTTTAAAAGCCCAAAAATATCATTTTGACAGGCTTTAAAGTCATGTTCATTTAATGTTTATACTATCTTTTATAGAATAAAATTTCACATAAATTATATGTTTGTTCCTACACATGAAATTCAGAATTTTATTGGGGTAAATGACTACCCACTGACTTTATACTGGCGTTAAAGCTTTGCAGGTATTTTTATGCATACTTGTACCTTTTTTCTTGCGATGCAAACTTTAAGGTGGCACCATTCCTGAAGTTGGCACAGCATTACTGAGGCTGTAATTGAATTTTGATTTAAAGTGAACGGAGGGAAATTGTTTTTGCATGTATCAGATTACCTTTTCTGAATAAAAAACCAATTAATTATCAAGCATTCAAATGGTTTCTTTTGGGGTCCATAATAATAGAAGATAACTGCACCAAAGTTTATTCATCTATACTTCAGGCATTGTTCACACAAGGCTAATTTTGTTGGTTGTCTGTCAAAGTCATGTTTTTAAGAGTGTCTAGGTCAGAGACGGGACTTTTGAAAACTTATGCAATTGTCTGTGGTTGCTTGACTTACTTTAAATTTACCTGCCGGCATTCCCTTTATCTTGGTAAGCCTAAGCTTAGATGAACCTTCATATCACCAACTTCTCTAATTGCTTATAAATGTAAAGATCTGTCACTGTGCACATAATTTTACTATTTATCATCTTTACTTATTACAGCACTGGGATAAGGTGGAATTTTATATAATACATCTGCCTCGAGGCACTAACTTGGAGGATCAAAGAAAAAGATCCTTTTGCTCGAACAATGTCTTCCCCTTCAATTATCTACTTTGAAATGAATATCATATATTGGGTTTTGCTGTATCGATGGGGTATTCTAAGTGTATTGATGGTTGACTAGAATGGGTGAATGATAAGATGACAGTGCTCCAATCACCTTGCCTGTGATTATTTCTTATAGAAAGCAAGTGCTTTCAAGTTGGACAAACATTCATTCTGAATTGTTTTTATGGAGCTATAATAGAGAAGTACACCACTTAGTAACCAAAGAAAATTGATTGAGAACTTATTACCTAGAAAATTAGAGATAACAACTCCCAGCATAGCTTTGTAAATATACTGAACTTAATATACAGTTGCAGATAAATATTTTATATAAATTTTGCTAATTAAGATCATAATACATAGTTAACATGTAAAATGACATATATTATGTTGTGTCATAACATATATCACATCATACAATGAAAAAATGCCTTTATAGGATAGATTTAAATTGATAAATATTAAAAATTACAATTGTCCTGATTTCTACATTGAAATGATCCCAAGAAACAACTTATAGAAGTTATTATGTGGTGGTTCATGCCTTTAATCCCAGCATTTGGGAGGCAGCAGCAGGCAGATCTCTGAATTTGAGGCCAGTCTGGTTTACATAATGAATTACAGGACATCTGGGGCTACACAGAGAGATCCTGTCTTGAAACACTAAAAGGAAAAACAAGTAGCTTTCATATAAACTATGACTGGCTACCTAGCAGTTAATTTAACAAACCAGAGTCAAAGAATGCTAGTATTAATAAGATGTGCACTTTCCTACTCAGATCTATACACAGATGAGTAGGCTTATCTGCATTATGTAGACTATAGTGAGCACACATTTGCTTTGGATGCTGTGTTTAAATTGTTTTTCATTGATTTAGCTGTTATTCTGTTTCTAGTGGCAGAATAAATGTGTAGGCAAAAGACATAATTAAGATGGTTTCCCTCCGTCTACATATATCACAAAGCACACAGAAATGAGAGGCCCCAGTTTGATTTCATCAAAGGTAGATATAAAATGTTTAAATCTTTGTGCTACTATTCCACCCTGAATGCACCCGATCTCATCATTAAAAGTGTTTAAAGTTAAGGAATATGTGCTGATGGGGGTTGTCCTTCTGTATGCGGTGAGTATATGTTTCTCTTACCGGTTGATGAGTAAATGCTGATTGGCCAGTAGCCAGGAAGGAAGTATAGGTAGGGCTGCCAGACTAGGAGAATTCTGGGAAGAAGGAAGCAGAGAGGAACCACCAGAGAAGATTCCATGTGGCTACCAAGGAAGCAAGGGGGCCAGACATCACCAGTAAGCCCAGACAATGTGGCAATACACAGGTTATAGAAATGGGTTAATAATTAAGACAGATGTGGTCAACAAGAAACCTTAGTCAAAGGTCAAACAGTTTATTTACTAATATAAGCCTCTAGGGCTGCTAGGTCAGATAAGACAGAAACTCTATCTACAATGTATCAACTGTTATTGATGGTTAATATGGTTTTTCAGATATAAATCAGCAATCTAGTCTCGTCCATATGCTGTAATCACAACTGTATAGTATTTTAATATGAAGTACAATATTGCGGTTTAATAAGGATCAGGCTAATCATATAGGCCAAATAAATGTTTATTCAGGGAGAAATAACTCACAACATAGACAGATGAACACCAGCAGGTTGCACCAGATGCTCTCCTCTCTGCATCTCACCAACAAGAGAGCGTTCCCAGGCTCCTCCTCAGAATTAGTTCCATTGGTCACTTCCAATGGGCGTGGTCAGTGAAGCAGACAAAGTGAATATCCCACTACAGTACAAGAAAGCAAAATGATTTGCAACTAAAAGTATGAGCAATAACAGCCTTGACCATTAAATTTGATACTCGTTTCCTTACAGACGGTTAGGGTGCAGAAGACCTCTATATTGCTATTGCATGTTGTCAGGTTCAGTTCATGTTTACAAAGCCACGTTGGTGATGCTTCACGCCAATGGGTTATCCAAATGGTCAGGCAGGCCTGAAACATGCATACATACAGACATCACTTTATGGACTGAGCAGCTATATTTAAAAACAACACAATATACAAATATATATGACTAATATATGTAACAGACTTAGATATGCTGAAATATTAAAGAAAAACAAGTTTGAAAGAGAGCAAGGGAAGTTCGCACATGGGAAGGTTTGCAGGGAGGAAAAAGAAAGGGAAAATGATACAATTATATTATGAAATCAAATATTAGAATGCCTTTTAAAAAATAGTTTTTTGTTGAGGAACGGCCATACTGATCTCCAAAATGGCTGTACAAGTTTGCACTCCCTCCAGCAGTAGAGGAGTGTTCCCCTCTCTCCACATCCTCTCCAGCATAGTATGGCGGTTCCTCAGGAAAATGGATGTAACTAGAAAACACCAACCTGAGTGAGAGCCCTCAACTAGTAGCTGATAGAAACAGAAGCACACACCCACCAGCTAAGCGGTGACCAAACTCCTGCAATCCAGTTACAGAGAGGGGGGAGTGATGAGCAAAGGAGTCAAAACCAGGCTGGAGAAACCCACAGAGACAGCTGACCTGAATAAGGGGGATCTCATGGACTCCAGTCTGATAGCTGGGAAACCAGCATAGGACTGACCCAGAACCCTTAACGTGGGTCTCAGTTAGAAGTCCTGGGAAGTCTAAGGGACCTCTGACAGTGGAACCAGGACGTATCCCTAGTGCACGAAAGGACTTTGAGAGCACATTCCCCATGGAGGGATACTCCCTTAACCTAAAGGCAGGAGGGAGGGCCTAGTCCCTACTCCAAATGACTTGACAGAATTTTATTATCTCTCCTGGAAGGCCCCACCCTCCCTGTGGATTGGGTGTGGAATGGAATGGAATGGGAGGTTCGGTTCAGTGGGGGGACATAGGAGGATGTGAGGGAGAGGAAACTAGGATATGCAAAATAAAAAAAAATTATAAAAAAATTTATAAGGTTCAATGTTCTCACCTTGCGATTTCTTTTAAGCTCTAAAATAATCGGAGCTAATAAATATGCCAGTTATGTCTGTATTTTTAGTTCACATATCTTCTTTTCCTGAATCCTAAACTATGTGAAAATACTTTAGATATTTTTTGATATTGTATAATTGATAGTTATTATAAGTGTGTATTGATAGTTATTGTATAATTATATAAAAGAGTTCCCAGATAATCAAATGACTTCTGTAACTTTACACAACTAATTCATCATAGATTTTGCTGGCACCAAAACGGATCAATTTTGTGCTATTTCAGCATGCCTTAGTTAAGGTCTCAACTGCCTGGGTCTACTCCAGAGGCTTGTAGTGGCCATCCTTAGCTTCAGAACTGTTGACATTTCAGTTCTATGGGGTGAACATCAGCTGTGCTTTGGAGAATGTGTTGCTGTGTCTCTGGCCTCTATTTTCCAGATTTTGATAACTATTTCATATTTGCCTTTTCTTGTTTTATTTCAACTTATTTCTATCTGAGTGATGCTGAAGATCAGGGCTCAAATGTTATTTACACCAAGCTTTGGACCTTTCCACTGAGGTATACCCACTGCCTACATCTCCTGTCTTAGCAACTGTAATGAACTCTGAAAGTAGTAAAGAATGAAAATATTCTTAATGAATATTTCACCTTCATTAATGAAAGTATTCACTTTAACAAAATGGCTGACATAGCCAGTATATAATGTTAGATTTGCATTATACAACTGTTACTAATATAATTTAAACCATTTATATTCTTATATGATCAAGTTTCACCAAAGAAATTTAAATATTGAATAATTTTATCTCTAAAAATAATCTTGTTTTTTCTTTTGAAATGAAGAACTTTAAGACTACTTTTCATTTTGAAGACTAAGTTTTCATGATTATCATTCTTTTGAGGAAAATATTGTAATAATTCAATTCTCAAAGCAAAAACATTGGTAGAACCTTACTTAATAATTGGCATACAAACAAGATATGTAGCAATTATATGAAATATATATCAGTGTTTTATTTCATGCCAACTTTAGAAATTCCAGGACAACTGATTACATGTCCTTAGATTTAGTTATGCAACATCTGGATATTATAATGAGCTGCTACACCAATATTCAGGTCTAAAGCAATATATTCCTACTACTGATCAATTGTTCACATGACCCTCAGCTGAAGCCTTGTTCACAGAGGACACTGTGATACATGGGGGAGCTACTCTCTTGCTTTCTCTGGAGGGATCCAACTCTAGTAACCTAAGGGGGCCAGGATACAAGGCTTGGCTCCTTTCCACAAATTAAAGATTCTTGTATTAGTCACCATTGTTTCAGAGATAATCATAGGATGAATGGACAGATTCTTTTGGCGTAACTTCATCAGAACTCAGTTTCTCTTTCTCTTATTTGTTTGTAATGTGCTTCTGAAACTCCTTTTAAAAAAGAAAGGAAAGGAAAGAAAGCTAAAGAAAAGAGCCAGCACACCTATCCTAGTCCTGGATTCCTGGAAACTCATTCTACTCCGTGTTAGTATCTAAAAAGATGATTCAGAAATGGTATTTTGAAGGAACAGGACCTGGACGCGAAATCCCCAACAGATAGCATCTAGGGTGCTGACAGCTCCTAGCATGCTTTCAAGCAGGAGATTAATAAGATTTTACTCATCACAAACTTGGAATGGAAAGGAAAGAATCATTCTCTGCACTCCTACAGAACTCTTCCAAGAAAAAAAACCAACTCAGTTGCTCCCCTGAAGTTTCCTCAGTGGGAGTGTAATGCTGGGCTGTGGGAGACAGAATGAGAGGTCACAGAAGTGTGCCCAGTAGAGGGACACCTGTGTGCTGAGGAGGCAACTGTGGAGACATCTTCCACTGATGCACTAGGAGGGACCAGCCAGAAGAGCGCTTTCCTTCACTAACGAGCAACTCTTCTCCTACCAGCAAACAGGACGATTGGCATAGAGATGAGCCTCAGATGAAAAGTAGAGGCTGAAAGAAGCCTGACCCAAACAAGCATCGTAATACAGCACAAAATTGGTTCTAGAAGGCATGTGTGTGTATGTGTGTGTGTGCATGTATATATGTATATATACATACATATAGATTATATGTATACACACACACACACACACACACACATATATATATATATATATATATATATATATATATATATATATATATGGCTATATAGGGAGATGCTGTGCATTGAATTGCATCTCACAAGTATGGAGCTTGGTATGTCAGTAACAAACAAGTAACATATGGAGGCAGCTGGAGGGATGGCTCAACGGTAAAAGCTCCTCCAGCCAAGCCTGACATACTGAGTTCTACCCTTGAGATCCAGATGGTGAAAGGAGAGAACTGAGTCCCTGAAAGTTCCCCTTTGATTGACAGTCACATGTGTGCTGGGGCGCTCTCCCTGCCCAGAGTATAAATGCCTTAATTTCTCATAAAATAGTGTATGTGACAGGAGTTGGTTAGTGGACTGGGAAGGTAGAAATGATGAACTATTTTTTAATTAAAATTATACAGATATGAAATAAAGAAAAACAATGCACAACTTTTAACACGAATACGTAGAGACTATGGGAGGGTTTGACAGGTGTAAATGTAAGGGGAAATGTAATTAAATACTAATTTTAAAAATGTTTAGATTAAAAAGTAATGTATGTGGGCAGAAGGCAACAGACAACCATTCAAATAAAAAGTGAATTTCCTTTGCGAGTTTCTGTCTTTGTGCCAGGAGTCTTACGGCGAACCCTCTCAGTAAGGAATCAATCTACGGTATGACTTCAAATTATCTTCTGTAGATTTAGACCTTATGGATTCCCTATGTATGGATGGATTCTCTGGGCAGCCATGTTATGTGAGTACAGGCATATTTTTACTTTTCCCATAACAGTATTAACTTATTAATTTTCTCCTATCTTTTCTACTCAGCAAAGACAGTAGACACGGTGAAAGCAGACCAGCCATCTTTTTCTCCTGGCCTCACTGAACATCTCCCAATACTCTCCACTAAGTCTCACTGTCTTGCAGTGTTTGTGCAGATGGCATATCTCAGGCAGTGTAGGCTTTCCTCTATTTTACCAATGTCAAACAAAACAGGAATAGATGTCAAATTCTACACTTAGTTGCAAAAAGAAAAACAAATTTATACCCTGTATATTAAAGACAATGTAATCAAAATATATGATCGACCAAATAATAAGCCTGAACTACGTCACATCTAGAAAAAAAAAAAGATATTTGCTAGTTCATGTTCCCTGACCTCCGGTGCTAATTATTAGTACTTAATAGCACTTAGTTATTTAGTGAGTGGCCAGATGATACTTTAGCTGAGGAATTGTTTGCCGCTTCATGTGTGTTCGTGGCATGCATATGCATGTTCACATGTATGTGGAAGCCTGAGGTTGACTTGAGGTTCCTTTCTTCCTTGTTGTAAACACCATATGGTGGAGCAGAGTCTTCTGTTGATCTTGCAGTTTGCTATTCAAGCCAGTCAGCCTGGTCAGCTTAACTGAGGACCCCTTGCCTCTGGCTCCCATTAACTGGGGTATCGCGTAGACCTACTTTTTACGTAGTTTCCAGAATTCTCCTGAGGGTGTTTCAAGCACTTTCCAAGCTTAGCAAACTCTCCGTCCTAAGGTTTGCTTTTTCTATACAGATTCCAGGGATGAGTTTGAGCCAATCAGAGAAAAGACAGATTATAAATGAACAGAAGAATTAACAAGTCATTAGTGTCATAAGTGATGGCATTTTAATCCTTATTTTTTTTTAAGTTGGAATGTAGACTAATTTTGTATCTATTGATCATGTATTGTGAATTAGCAGTTCTGATTCATTGTACATTTTATTTTTTGGGTCTACAAATTTTCTTAATTTGTTTGCAGTGTGTAGAACATATATTGTGTGTGTCTAAAATTCATTTAATTTATTTTATAGTCTTGAAGCAGAACTCCTAAAACTTAACTCAGAGCTATCGATTTGTCACCTTTTTCTCCATCTGTACTGCTTTTTTACCCATTATGACTCATAACTAAATAAATACTTGCCTGTGTAATTTTGAATTTTATTCATCTGCATAATACATTTTATAGTATAAATACAGGTCCTATTTCACATTTGATGTGAAATAACTTAATCTTGAAAAACAACGAAAGAAAAGAGTATGCTTATTAAGTGTCTGTGGCATGCCTGATAAAAAGTTGTATGGTTTTACAGTTCATGTAAGGTAGTACTTTATTTTACTTTTTTTTTTTTTTTTTGATAATGTAGTGAGATATTCACTTTGTCCATACCTGTAGCACAGACCACACCCACTGGGGGTGGGGACGTGGGCGGATGCAATCTGGGGAACTAGGTCTGAGGAACCCCCTCCCCCCAGGGAGCTCTCTTGTTTGCAGCACTGGGACATAAGAGCATCCAGAAGCATCCTTGGGACCAGGAACCTGCTGGTGTTCATCTGTCTATGTTGTAAGTTATTTCTCCCTAAATAAACATCTCTCCAGCCTATTTGTCTCTCCTAATCCTTATTAAACCTCAATGGGATATTATTTTTTTATTTAAATTTGTAACAAGCTTGTTTTACATGTCAATCCCAGTTCCCTCACCCTCGCCTCCTTCCAGCCCCCCTCCCAACCAGTATCCCATTCCCTATTTCTCCCTAGGGAGGATGAGGCCTTCTATGGAGCATCTTCAAAGTCAGTCACATCATTTGAAGTAGGGCCCAGGCCCTCCCCCATGTGTCCAGGCTGAGTGAGCATCCCTCTGTGTGGAATGGGCTCCCAAAGTCCATTCGTATACTAAGGATAAATACTGATCCACTACCAGAGACCCCATAGACTGCCCAGTCCTCCTAACTGACACCACATTCAGGGGGTCTGGGTCGGTCCTATGCTGGTTTCCCAGCTATCAGACTGGGGTCCACGAGTTCCCCCTTGTTCAGGTCAGCTGTCTCTGTGGGTTTTCCCAGCCTGGTCTTGACCCCTTTGCTCATCATTCCTCCCTCTCTGCAACTGGATTCCAGGAGTTTAGCTCAGTGTTTAGCTGTTTGTGTCTGCTTCTGCTTCCATCAGCTACTAGATGAAGGCTCTAGGATGACAGATGAGGATGTCATCAATTTCATTATTGGGGAAGGACATTTAAGGTAGCCTCTCCACTATTGCTTAAATCATTAGTTGGGGTCATCCTTGTATATCTCTAGACATTTTCCTGTGCCAGATTTCTCCTTATTCCTATAATGGCTCCCTCCAAATACAGAATTTACAATAGAGGAATGAATCTAAAATGGCTAAAAGACACAAAGAAAGTGCTCAACATCCTTAGCCATCAGGGAAATACAAATCAAAACAACTCTGAGATACCATCTTACTCCTGTCATAGTGGTTAAAATAAAAAACACCCAAGACAGTTTATGCTGGAGAGGATGTGGAGAAAGGGGAACACTTCTCCACTGTTGGTGGGAGTGCAAACTCCTTCAGCCACTTCGAAAATCAGCATGGCAGTTCCTCAGGAAAATGGGAATGAGTCTACCACAAGATTCAGCAATTCCACTCTTAGGCATATACACAAATGATCCACATCCATGCAACAAGGACATTTGTTCATCTATGTTTATAGCAGTATTATTTGTAATATCCAGAATCTGGAAACAACCTAGATGCCCCTCAACTGAAGAATGGATAAAGAAAATGTGGTGCATTTATACAATGGAGTACTTGTTCAGCATAAGCAACAACAATAACAACAACAACAAAAACAAAACAAATGGAATCTTGAAATTTGCATGCAAGCGGATATAACTAGAAGAGACCATCCTGAGTGAGGTAACCCAGTCACACTTATATATGGATATTAGACACAGAGCAAATGGTCACCAGCCTACAGTCCACACCACCAGAAAAGCTAGGAAACAAGGAAGACCCTAAGAGAGACATACATGGCCCCTGGAGAAGGGGAAAGGGACATGATCTCCTGAGCAAACTGGGAGCATGGGGTGTGGGGGGAGAAGGAGTTAAGAGAAAGATAAGGAGAGAAGAGGAGGGGAGAGGTGGGCATGAGGGAGCAGGAAGATTGAGTCAGGGAAAGAATAAAGGAGAGCAAGTACTTTACTTTTCAATAAAGTAGCAATACAATAAAATTACTCTCAGTTTATTCGCGAGGAGACAGGAGCTCAGAAAGTGTAATAATAGTTTTTTTTTTAATCAATTATGTTCACTTGGTAAGAAGAGGTGGGATAGAAATTTAGACCGGTTCTCTTTGACCCGAAGTGCATGTCCTTCCAATTACAGGGGTATTCTGTAAGAAATAAGAACATCTTAGACTTTTGAGCGAAAAGAGATTTGATGGCAATTGTATTGTTAAAAAATCAGTGCAACTGCAGCTGACATGCAGAAGAGAAATGAGCTTGCGCAGGCTGTTGAAGGAGCCGAGGCAAGGGCAGTGGAAAACTGTATGTGAACAAATTGGTAGCTGGAAATTGAAGAAGAAAACCGGGTTAGATGTTACGGCAGGGAACTGGAGGAACAATGTAGCTGCCTGGTCCTTGATTGAAGAGAGTAGAAGGGTTAAAGATGACTAAGGGCGTTCTGACAATTCAACATGATAGAGAACAGAAGTAGTTCTTTGTAGTAAATGAAGCTTTTCTGAGGCATATTATTAGCTGAATTTTGGACACCCTGAAGTGTCAGATATAAGAGGGTGCACCCGAGATGGCAATTTAACACGTCAGCATCCTGATATGGAGGCAAAAGGCACAGCACAGAGTAGAGATGAAGGGATCATTGATTCCGACTAAACAAAAACTATTTGATTGCCAAGGCATGGGTCGTGAAGAGTTATGGGCAGATGTTGAAAAAAATATTTACATTTTAGACATGAGAGACAGAAAAATCTGGAGAGAAAATAAAAGATTATAAGCATTAAATGACATGAATTGTCAGCACTGTATCCAAATCCCCTCAGATGAGTTCATGGATCCCAAATTCTAACATTCTGTATCAGTTGGTCTGAAACAAACAAACAAACAAATCTCCTCAATGAGGGGGAACCCACTATGATAGCTCACACCACAGGCTAGTTTTGTCAAAATTCCCTTTCTGCTCAGGCCAGCACAACCTGGTTTATAAATACTCAGCTCCCTTGTGCCTTGGGTTGGATAACACAGGTACATCTGCAAGAGTGATGCCAGCTGCCTGGTAATTTTAAGTGACTCTCGGGGAAGCTTGACTAGTATAAGCTTTGCTTGCTAACTTCTCTATTATTCCCTACTGGTGTTTCCTTGAATCACTTACTAAATGAACATGGGCTCTTCATATCAAAATGGCCTTGGAGTTTGCTTCCCATAAAACCCAAACGAAATCAAAAGTTCCAGAACAGCTGACTTCATTAGAGCCAGGGAAATCGCCATGGAGCTTAATGGCACTCCTTGTAAGTCAGAGGAACGTCAAGTTGGGTTTAAAAAAACAAAAACAAAAACAACTTAGAAAAGGAATGTTCGGAACGCCCAGGTAACTAGAGGCTTAAAGAAAGATCAGTCTTATTGTGTTGGAGGAAATATTCTGATTGATTCTAATTTAGTGGTATAGGCCAGACACTCTGGAAGCTCAGGTAGGAGACTTTAAATTGTCAAGACCATGCTAAGCAATACACTGAACTCAAGCCCAACCTGGACAACTTAATGAGATATGATCCTAAAGTGAAAAACAAAACAGGACTGAAGGCAGAGTTCAGGTGTGCAGTGTTTACCTGGAATGTGAGGTATACAAATGAGAAAGAGAATAAGAAAAGAAAGGAGGGAGGTGGGAGGAGAGGAGGGGGGTGAGAGGGAAGAAGGAAGCTACTTTCCTTACAATAAACTGAAGAGAATAATGAAGTTGATGAGAAGAGTGAGAGAAACTAGCAAATGTATTGTGAACACAATGGCTAGTCAATCTGGCTGAGAGTACTTTATCAAACTGGCAGAAAAAACAGAAAAGTGAAAGGAAAGGTGAGGATAATTCTCATTTAGATGGAATGGCAGAGAAATTAAGACCTTATTCCAGTGATTGTGTGAAGATGCTCATGGTGTTTGATAGCTCTGTTTTCATTTCTACAGCCCCGTATAACGGGGATAATAAGTTCTATTATTGCTATTAAGGATCATAGGTTAGGGCCATCAATATGCAGGCATGCGAGAAGTAATACATAGATGCTCTTACTGTCTGCGGGAATCTAGCTTGAAATGTGATCACAGATACACAATGTGATATCTAGCTTGGTGTGATGTAACAAGTGGACACGACAGGATACTCTCCTGTATTACAGAAGCACTGAGATAAGAAGCAGCCAATTGTTCTGCTTTCGCATGGGCCCCAACACACAGGTTGTTATTTTGATGAGCTAATACATTTGTCTGGGCATGCACTTTAAAGGATAGCACAAATGAAAGTTATTTCACCTTCAATTTTGAAGCTGTTTTACATGGGTATTCTTTTTCAGACAATGAATGATATCTGATTATTCTGGGGGAAAATGAGACTCTCGGTTTTTACCTAACAGATCAAAACATTGTTCCAAATACAAGGCGAGAAGAATTTTTTAGCACTCAACACTGTTATGTCTTCAAAATGAGTTATAGCCTCAAGTGAACTTTCTTGCTATTAGTGTGATATTTCAAAAAGAAAAAAATACTTTACACTGTTCTTTCTACAGCTCAAAATAAAAAGAAAACAGAAAGAAATAACAAAAAAATTGTAAGCTTTCTGTGTACTATATACTTTACACAGCACAGAAGAGAAATGTTGGTTGGTAGAGTTCATGGAAGCCAAATAGAAATTAGGAAGGTTGACAGTTTTGATGATTCTGTTCACAGAAAATGGTCATTTGTGTCTTCTGCTTTCATAATGCAAGTTTTCTGACTTTAAAACTCCATGTTAAAGCAAATTCTCATATAAAATAAAATTAAAAGGTTATCAGAAAGCATTTCAAGTGCTTGAATTGCATGTGAAATTATGGGAAAATTATGCAGTGAAGGCTCCTGTGTTGGCAATCCCAACAAAATCTGTGCACTCAGACACTTATGTTCTTTTTAAATTATTCATCACTGATTTTGAAACTTAATATTTCACATTTTCTGTGTTGGACTGAAAGAAAGAAATGAGTAATTCCTGATGCCTTTCTTTAGGACTTCACCATTCAAAGAAACCATAAGTCCACTTCCCTGTTACACATAACAATAATGCAGATAGCTTTTCTTGGTAAGAAACTTAAAAACGACAATGTTTGGGGGGCGGTGTTCTTCTTTGATTTTACCTCTCTCAGACATTATTCACCAGTTACAATGGTTCATCTTCATGGTAGGCTTGTCAAGGTTTAATCACTATGGAAACACGTCTGGGAAATTTTATGCGAGGATTTTCAGAAAGGTTTAACTGAAGCAAGGAGATACAACGTGATGCGGGTGGCACCATCCTGTGGACTCGGGTTGTGGGGCATGCAACGTAGAGCGAGCTAGATGAACACCAACGCTCACTTTGCTCCAGTTGCTTAATGTGGACACCATGCAATCTGTTACCTCCCACGCCCGCTGTCATAGCTTCCCAGAGGTGTGCCATGAAATCCCAGCACGGTTGCTTGTAATCTCCTGATGGTAAAGAAGTTTGGCTGCTCCTACCATGCATTTCTCAGTATTTGAAAAGTGTCTCCTCAGAGGTTCAATGGGGTGGCTCAGAAGGAAAGGGACTCTGCTGCCAGAGCTGATGACTCAAGTTCTTGAAAGCTACAGTTGGAAGGAGAGAACTGTCTCCCAACAAGTTGCCCATCGACCTTCATGAGTTCGCTCTGACCCACACATGTGCGTGCACACACACATGTGTGCTAAACATAAAAATAAGTAACCAATAAAGAAATATGTAAAGAAAAAATGTCTGTTCAATTCTCTTGGGAACTTATTAACTGGATTTTCCACTGTTGTTGGTGTTGTTTTTTTCATTGTTTATATAGTCTAGAGTATATATAATCCCCAGTCACAGGAATACTTAGCAAGGATATCCTTTCTTTCTGTGTTTTATTGTTTCTCGTGCAGGGCCACCCATTTTAATATGATACAATACCATTAGTCAATTTTTACTCTTATTTTCTGAGGTACTGAAGTCCTTTTCAGAAAATCTTTGCCTATGCCTGATCGTTCAACTGTTTCTGTTATTCTCTAGAGGGTCCATGTTTCTTAGACCTTCCATT
Organism: Cricetiscus sungorus; assembly: GCA_030556225.1. Lineage (NCBI taxonomy): Eukaryota > Metazoa > Chordata > Mammalia > Rodentia > Cricetidae > Cricetiscus > Cricetiscus sungorus. Next base: position 16,867,910 of record JANBXA010000395.1, on the reverse strand, counting down.
AAGTTCTTTGATGCATTTTGAGTTGATTTTTATACAAAGCTGGAGGAAGGCTTCTAGTTCTAATCTACTCATTTCCCTCTGAGAAACTATCGCGTTGCATTTCAGTTTGGAAGGCTCTGAGATATATGTATGTATGTATGTGTATATATACATGTGTGTATGCATGTGTGTGTATATATATGTATAAATGTATGTATGTATGTATGTATGTATATATATGTGTGTGTGTGTGTGTGTGTGTGTGTGTGTGTGTGTGTGTGTGTGTGTGTGTGAGTATGTATGTATGTGTACATAGTAACTACAGATTTCTGACCTTTGGTTGAGTTCACTTCTGTCTTTGCTGTTCCTCAGGCTGAATAATTTATATTGACTTAATGTGGTCAATTGGGAGCATTTCCTTCAATCAGCTCAAACCCACTCAGGACCCTTAGTCCACTTTTCACAAAGATATTATTTTTTGTGAGATACAATTCCCAAACTTTTTGTTCCGTTCTTTAGATTTGATTTTCTTCCCTTATTTGGCTCGTTTTATCATTGTTAGAAACTTTGCCTCAACTCAGCAAATGTGCATCCTTTTTTTTTTGTTTGTTTCTACGCACTTCATCTCTGTACACACTCTATGTTTTTTGAAAACTGGACAAAATTATCACGCTACAACCCTGGCTGTATAATTCTAAGTGTTAGTTCCACAATGTGCTGAGATTTGTTCCTGTTGGTGTTACTCTTGCTTTTAATGGTTCCTGCTGATTTGCCTTATGAGTTTCTTAACTAAATTAGAATGTCACTATCTATTGTGATGTGTAGCCACTAATGAATCTGCTTTAGTTTGCTGGCAAAGTAGTGATTATAAGGCATTTCTTTAAATGCTTTCAAGTATTTTGTCTCATTTTTCTGAAGGTGTCAAAGACGTGACAAACCCCTTTGTGACTATTCAAGCAGTCAGTTTGCAACTGGGAGAGGACTAGATACTTCTTGTTTACCCAGTGTCCCATTGGTGGAAGTGAGGATTTATGCCTTGGTATGTCTTTCCTGGACATATGTACTTCCTCATACACGTGTGTGCCTTCCATTTTTCCTAAGACATATTCATGCTTTTCAAAGTCACTTATACAAAATTAATTCTTAGCTCATTCTTTCATTTGCCTATCAACTTGTTTATTTCCCATCTACCATTACTGCCTTGGGTAGCTAAATTAGAATGCTTGTTTTCACCAGGACCATATAATTACAGTTTATAAGATTGAGGTGAAAGGAATTTAGATAAGGCAAGTTAAAATACTGCATAGTTTGCTATTCTTGGGAAATATGTCATGAATAACATCTTCTCTCTAGTTAAAAACTGAAGGTTTCCTGTGAGATTCCTAAAAAGGTTGAACTGAATAATCAAACTGACTTCAGGTCAGTAGTAAAGAAATTATCTCTAAGTCCAGGTTTTTGTTTTCCTCCTTTTGCTCTTAAAGGGAAAAAAATATGCAACGATCTATGTAAATTTGTGGTCTCATATCCCTCACGTTAAGCCATTATCTGCACTTTTAAAAGCAAATGGAACAATATATGAAAAGACCTAAATGAGAGACCATACATCTCCTTATTAATGCAAGATGTCCTCAGTGAAAGATGTGATGTACATTCATAGATAAATTTTACTAGAAGGAAAATATTGTAATGAAAGCTCGGAGTATTCTATTATATGCAGATGGTCAGAGGCAAGGGATTACTATAAACACCCAAGGTGCACGAGACCTCATTTGGAGCATTTTATTGGTGCAATAACTGAATCCAATGAAAATCAAGTAGGATAAAAAAAAAAAAAAACCAAATAGGCATTATTTACATGTAAACATTTTTTTCCCTTGGGTAAACCTATACTGCTGATGCTTAAAAACCCAAACATTGCCGAAAACAAATCTACCTTTAAGTCCTAATTTTTCACATAAAAGTTGAGTGATATTAAATGATTTAGTCTTTGGAACTTCAATTTCCCCCCTTACAACATGCGGAGTTGTGTGAGTAAAATGCTGTATGTTGCATGTAAGTTCCTAGTTCATTGCCTACAGGAGCCACACACAAGTGCTAAGAAGTGGTGCTATTAAATGCTTGTGTTTATACAGGAGCTCTCTAACATCAGTAGCTTGTAAAAATCAGATAATTTCTGGGATAGAGGACACCAAATCAAGAGACTGAAGCTCATGTGAACTCACAGAGAAAGAAGCAGAAAGCGCAGATCTTACAGGGGTCTGTACCAGGTCTTCTGTGTCTCTATTATAGCTTTCAGGTTCGCATTTTTATGTGACTCCTGCATGTGTGACTGAGTGTGTCTCTGAATTTCATGGGACATGTTTGCTTCTGTTTGTTTGACTTGTCCAACTTTGATGTGATGGTTTTTGTTTTATTTTAATTTTTTATCTTTTGGTATTATCCCTTAGATGCCTGTTCTTTTGTTATGAGAGACAGAAACGGTGTGTGGGGGTGGATCTGGATGGGAATAGAGGTGGAGAGGGACAGGGAGGAGCAGAGGGAGGGGAAACTAACTATAACCCTTATTTTCAATAATTGTCAAACCATTTTATTCAGAAGACAGCCCTGCTCCCAATATTTCATAGAATTTCTATAAAATCAAAACTTTAATTGTCAAGGGCAATGCTCAAAATTAGCAACGATAAGAATTGAGACTAAGTTTAAGTTATACTAAGCAATGAACAATACCATGCAAACAATGCATGCAGCTTCCAGTGTCTAACTAGGTCCGTTTTGAAACAGGAACAAGTTTTGGGAGTTAATAGTTAGTTAAAAATGTTAATAAAACAATAATGGGCATAATTGCATATAATTATAGTGCAATGCATGACTCACTTTTCTTAATGGCTTTGTCATATTCCATTGTGTAAATATATCATACTTTCATTATTCATTCATCAGTTGATGGACATCCAGGATATTTCTACTTCCTGCTTCTTGTGAATAAAAAGCAATGAACAATGGTTAGCTATCTCTAGAGTAGGGTATGGAGGTTTTTGAGTATGTACCCAGTATTGGCACAGCTGGATCATCTAATATATCTATGTTAAGTATTTGAGTAACTTTCCATAGTAACTACGTCAGTTTGCACTCCCACTGTCAGTTAATATGTGTTCCCATGAGCCTGTATCTGTTATCTTTTGTTTCTCAGCTGTTTGTATCCGATCATTTGAGAACTCTCTGATTCTGTGATCCACTGTTAATTGGGTTGTTCATTTTTCTTGATATCAAACTTTAGAATTTATCATATATTCTAAACATTAACACTCTGTCAGATACATTGCTTGCAATATTTTTCAGCATTCTGTAGATTTCCTCTTCATTTGAGTGATGGTTACTTTTGCTGTACAAAGACATTTTATTTTATTATCCAACTTAATTGTTGGATTGAATATCTGTGTCATAGATCCAATCTGTGAACCATGTGAAGTACATTAATGATTGCTCTGGCAAGGGATAGATGTCTACACAAACATCAAGGGAATAACCAACTACTTTTAATTTAATTGAAGTCATTTTTTAAAAAAAAAATAATATTTTTATTTAAATTTGCAACAAGTTTGTTTTACATGTCAATACCAGTTCCCTCACCCTTCCCTCCTCCCCTGTCTCCCCTCAAACCCCCAGCCCACCCCCCTTCTGCTCCCCATGGAGGGTTAGGCCTTCCATGGGGATTTTCAAAGTCTGTCATATCATTTGAAGCAGGGCCTAGGCCCTTCCCTCATGTGTCTAGGCTGAGAGAGCATCTCTCTAAGTGAAATGGGCTCCCAAAGTCCATTCAGATACTAGGGATAAATACTGATCCATTACCAGAGGCCCCATAGACTGCCCAGTCTTCCTAACTGACACCCACATTCAGGAAATCTGGGTCTGTCCTATGCTGGATTCTCAGCTATCAGACTGGAGTCCATGAGCTCCCTCTTGTTCAGGTCAGCTGTATCTGTGAATTTCTCCAGCCTGGTCTTGACCCCTTTGCTCATCACTCCTCCCTCTCTGCAACTGTATTCCAGGAGTTCAGCTCAGTGTTTAGCTGTGGGTGTCTGCTTCTGCTTCCATCAGCTACTGATGAAGGCTCTAGGATGGCATACAAGGTAGTTATCAATCTCATTATTGGGGAAAGGGCATTTAAGGTAGCTTCTCCACTATTGCTTAGATTCTTAGTTGGGATCATCCTTGTAGATTTCTGGACATTTTCCTAGTACCAGATTTCTCTTTAAACCTATAATGGCTCCCTCTATTTTGGTGTCTCTTTTCTTGTTCTCCTCTATTCTTCCACAGACTCAATCTTCCCGCTCACTCATGTTCTCCTTTTCTTTTCCTCCTCTCTTTCTCCTAACTCCTTCTCCCATCCTTCAAAGCTCCCAATTTTCTGGGGAGTGAATTGAAGTCTTGATCCAGAGATGAAACCCATACTTTTTCTCAGGTCAAGAATCTATGTGTAGACATTACATAGGCCCGAGAAGAGAGACTATTACCATTCTTCCATTATATGTACATAGCATTGAATTAACCCTTAATAACTTATTATACATATCAAGGCATCTTTTAACTCTCATCTGAGAAGTTTTTATTTATGATTGACAGTGGTTAATATGGAGGATCTCTCTATAGAGAGAATATACATACTGCACTCCTGCTCTCAAGTGTCAGGGATCACTGTGGAAGAAGAAGGAATGTGAGAACATGTACATGACTAAATTAAAGTGTCTTTGGGACACAGTAGGATAGCTGCACATAAGAATTTGCACTGATTATAATAGCATACATAAAACCTGTACATGTCCAAGCAGTTCAAAGTCTTCCAAAGAGAGGGGAGTTGGATGGGAAATCTTATCTTTAGCATATTTTGTACTTGATGGGTTAAAACACAATTTGGAGTGAGCACAGAGGGGAGTGAGCATGGAAAGAGTTGGGGGGAGTACGATCAAAACAACTTGCATAAAATTATCAGAGAACTAATGTGTTACTTCATGCCTGCAATCCCAGGAATAAATGAGCCATATTATAAAGTTGAGGACAGCCTGGCCTACATAGCTTCACTTTATCTCACCACCAACGAAAGAAATAGAATGATGATAATACAGTGATAAATAGATGAGGATGTAAAATGAGATAGTTACATTTCAATCAGGTTGGATATTAATAATGAAAATGATTTAATTAAAAAATTAATTTATTGACTTGTGTGTCTGTCTTGTAGTTGGAATTAAGACTGCACAAACAATGATTCAGTTTTGAATAAGCTAGACTTAAAAAAATTGATTTGAAAACTCAACCTAAATATTTAGCATGTAGCAAAGTATAAATAATATGTGCCATTTAACAGACTAAAGCCACTATTAGTTAATTAGCAGTTGTATAGACATTCATGCATTTTTATAGTCATAAACACATATATGTTTATGAATATATATACATATATATTCATAAACACATATATGTTTATGAATATATATATATATATATATATATATATATATATATATATATATATATATATACATGCTTCTGGGTGTCAATTAGGAGACCAGGGAAGTCTACAAGAACTCTGGCAGTGGAACCTGTATTTATACCTAGTGGAAAGATTTTAGGAGCCCATTCCCTATGGATGGATACTCTCTCAGCCTAGATACACAGAAGAGAGCTTAGGCCCTGCTCCAAATGATGTAGCAGACTTTGATGATCCTTCATGGGAGGCTCACCCTTCTTGGGGAGTGAATGGGGGTGGGATGTGGTTGGTGGGAGACATGGGAGGATAGGAGGGAGAGGGAACTGGGATTGCTATGTAAAAGGAGATTGTTTTTAATTTAAATAGAAAAGAATCATTTTAAGGCAAACAAAAACAAAACAAAACAAAACAAAAACCAAAAATCCCATGCTTCAAAATTGCCCATAAAATCTGGCTCTTAGTAAGTAAAATCATTAATCTATAATCTCTTTTAAGAGAGTACTATTGATTTTTAAATTCTTGAAAAAAATGAATAAGATGCCAGTGGACAAAGGTGTTGAAAGGCCCGCAGAGTATGGACCCTCATGCTCTGACTCAGGAAAGGCGACACCTGAATCCACATAAAGGGTAAAGGTTTAGTTACATCAGGGAGGTCTAGAACAGGTGCGCTCAGAGGGGCCTTTTTAATGGCGTCAATGCCTCCTGATGCTCTGTGGCCCAGGAGAATTTTTTTTTCTTTAGTCAGCAGGTGGAGTAGAGCTGCTAAGGTCGAGAACCCCAGGGTCCATAGCCTTCGAAACCCAGCTGTCCCCAGAAATTCTCTTACTTGCCTGGCCGTGGTTGGGGCCTGTATCTAGACTACAGTTCTCTTCTGAGCCTCCATCAGCCATCATTGCCTGTCCCGTAGACTGTACCCTAGATATGTTACCTCTCTCCTGCAAATCTGGGCCTTTTTGGCAGAGGCTTAATAGCCTAGGTCAAACAATATCAGCAGCATTGCTTTTGTGCTTTCCAAGCAGTCATGTTGGGTGGCTCCTGCTAGAAGTAGGTCATCCACATACTGGAGGAGGGTCACCTGGGGGGTGTTGGATCCTGAAGCTGGCCAGATCTTTATGAAGGGCCTCGTCAAAGATGGTGGGGGAATTTTAAACCCTTGGGGCAGTAGGGTCCAGGTGAGCTGCCCATGTTGGGGTCCGTCCATTCAAAGACAAAAAGCAGTTGGCTTGAACGAGTGGGATATCCGGCCCACGCCAAGGTCTACTGTCCTTCGGGTAGTCCATGAATACTGCCGTTGCCCTGTGGCACCCATTACCCAAGATTTTTTTGTCTTTCAGTTTTTCTAATGGCTGTATCAGCACGGAATGCCCCGCTCTGATATCCACCAAAAGTTTAACTGGTTGCCCCTCCATTTTTAAAGTTACCTTGGGCTCGGGGAGGGGGTCAGAACTCTGTCTCCCTTAATCTTTATCTTACCCAGGGCTAGGTAGGACCTTCGATCCCTTGTTTGTCTTCTGGGGCAGTCCTTGACCCAGTGTCTTACCTCTTTACAATATGTGCACTGGTCCTTGTCTAGTGGGGTCCTGTTGCCAAGGATTCCTGGCTATCTCTCTTTCTATTTACTGTCTTTCCCTTCAACCCCTGCGGCCAAGATTTTAGTCAAATTCTTTTCCTGTCTTCTGTCACGCCTTTCCCCTCTCTCTTCTCTCTCCTTCTCTTTTCTCTGTCTCTTTCCCTCACTCTTCTCTCTGTCTCTCTCTCTCTTCTGTCTCTCTTCTCTCTCTTTTACTTTTTTTTCTCTCCCTCTCTTCTGTTTCCTTCTCTTCCTTGGTCTCCCTTTTATAATATACATTCTCTGCCTCTTTCACTATCATGTAACTCAGCTTCCTGTTACTCTCCAGTCTCTGGAGTTTCTTTCTAACATCCAGGGCCAATTGCTCTATGAAGACCAGAGCCACCGAACCTCTCTGGGCTTCTGAGGTAGGGTCATAAGGAGTGTTCTCTTTACCTTAGCCAAATTGGTGGGCCGTCTCAAGGCGCCTTAGAGACCTTCCACCAAAGCCTTGTGATAGATTTTCAAGCTCTTCCTACCTTTAGTGGTGTTGAAGTCCCAACTGGGGCTAGTCAAGGGGAATCCTGAGTCAATTTTGTTTTACAGCTTCATGGGCCGCCCATGGCCCCAGGGACTTTTTTCTTCTAACAGCAGCTGTTGACAATCATCCCAATTAGGCTGATGAGAGAACATAAGGGACTCCACCAACCCGCAAGGTGTTGGAGATCCTCTGAGAAAGAGGGGTTGGTTAGTTTCCCAATTACAAAGATCTGAGGTACTGCAGAGACTGCAATCTGGCCACCAGACATTAGGGGGCTAACTCCGGTGTGGCTCCTCTCCCACAGTCAGAGCCTGAGCTTCAGGGGCAGTGGAAGGTCCCCCTGTGGCACCCTGGTCTCTAGCTCATCCATCCAGGTGAAGGATCAGAACTATTATCAGAATGACTTTGAGAGACACTGAGGAAGGATAGCGGTAGCCTCTGGTGGGGGGGGGTCACCTCACGGGGGCCAGAGCGGGGCGGGCATCCAGTGTCCACCCGCCGCCCTAGCCCCTGGCCGCTCGGCGCACTTCTGGGGACAGCTGATCCGGATGAGAGTCAGGTCCAATCTGAAAAAGAGTTACCTTAACAGCTGGGATAATCTCAGAATTAAAAGGGTTCCCACTGGTGGCCACCCAACACCGAATCTTGGCCACTCAGATGTGCAAAATGTCTGCCAGGATCTCCCTAACCTCTACTGACAAATTATGGGCCCGAGACTTAACTTCAGTCCAGTGGTCAAGAGTCAAACTAAGGGGAGTCCTCGCCGTCACAGTCTGTCCTATGATTAAACTACAAAGACACCAAAGACAGACAGAACAAAAATGCACGGAACAGAAACTAACAGATCCAGACACAGGCGACCCGTGCACATCTTCCACCAGCAGGCTAAAGAATCAGATGGCCTTGGAGGAACCTTCTGCTTCAACAACACAGCTCAGTCCTACCGACTGACAGAAGGAGTCTACCAGGTGTCCCCGGGCCTCCTCACCTCCCAGGGTGTCCCCCATGGTGGCAGTCTGTGATGCCCCTAGCACATCTGCTGATCACAGTCCTTACAGCCCAAGAGAACAGCTGCAAACTGAAACCAAAAACGCACATTCCAGAAAACAGATACTCAGAACAGAGATGCCAGCCAACACACACACACACACACACACACACACACACACACACACACACACACACTGGGGGGGGCGATCCTCTTATCTCCAAGTTGGTTCTCTGGGGTGAGGGGTGGTTGTGGATTCCCTGCCAATGCACCAAATGAAAGGCCCACAGAGCGTGGACCCTCACACCCAGACTCAGGAAAGGCGGTCTCCACCTCAAATCACTCACGAGAAGCGGTCTTGATGTAAAAGCATGAGGTCTTTTATATTCCAAGTGCAGTGAGGTCCACAGTCATACGCCACAAAGGGGTAGAGGACTGAAGACCCCGTGTACAGAACTGACACAGCTTTTATAGGGTTACAACAAAGCCCGGGCATCTTAAACCAATCATCTCATAGCATCCAGAGCCCTCGCAGTGTGGACCAATCAATTTAAACCATCCAAGCCCCCACTTTATAGACCAATCAGTTTTCTATAGCCCCTGAGGGTCTGCATTTGCATGGGCTCCTAGGTGGGGTGACAAATGGCAGTTAGGTTAGGTCACTGGGGCGGGGGTTTCACAAGCCGTTAATGAAGTCAAATAAGAGGCAAGGAGTGTGACCTTTCGCCTGTTTACTGGAAAAGGACAGGGTCTGCAATTTAAGGTATTTAGTATTTTTAAACTTTTAGCTTCCTGGGGTCATTGGATAGTTAGACTGTATTTTTCAATTCTTACAGTGTCATTTATCCTTTGATTGCTAATGGTGAAATGACAATGTATTCTTAGCACATATTACTACAGTAACAGCTATGGTTCACAGACTATGGCTTTGTGACAGCTGTATAATTTTAGTGAAATTATGAAGAAGAACAAATCATTGTGATGTTAAAATGCTTCAAAATTAGTCTTTGTACTTAAAGACCTTATATAATAACACCCTGTTACAGAAAAAATATCTCGAGATCCACTTTGCAAAATGAAGGAGGTAACATGCATTTTCTTTCATAATAACTCCCAAATCTTTATGCTAACACAAGTAACCAAACTTTCATGCTGCTACTCAAAAATTTCTTATAAAATTATTTACTTATTCACTTTTTTATATTTTTTGTTTAAATTTGAAACAAGCTTGTTTTACATATCAATCCCAGTCCCCGAACCCTCCTGTTCTCTCCTGCCCCCCCCCCACATAAGCCCCCATCCCATCCCGTATCTGCTCCCCAAGAAGGGTGAGGCCTTCCATGGAGATTCTTCAAAATCTGTCATATCATTTGGAGCAGGGCCCAGGCCCTCCCCCATGTGTCTAGGCTGAGAGAGTATCCCTCTATGTAGAATGGACTCCCATAGTCCATTCGAATACTAGGGATAAATACTGATCCACTACCAGAGGCCCCATAGACTGCTGTGTATGCAATTATGTACATATGTGGAATTCAGAGGACAACCCTGGGTGTGATTACTCAATTACCACTCATTCTTTCTCTTGAGATGTTGTTTCTAACTTGCCTCATTTGCCAAGTAGGCTAGCCTGACTGACCAACAAGCTCCAGAAATCTGCCTGTCCTGACTTTTCCCATACTGTAACTACAAGGACACACCATCACAACCAGCTTTATTGACACAGTATCTATGCATTGAAATCATGTCTTTATGTGTGTAAAGTAAGCACCTGACTTAGTGAGTCATTTTCCTTTCGTGTGTGTGTGTGTGTGTGTGTGTGTGTGTGTGTGTGTGTGTGTGTATGTGTTAACTGAAAATTTAGATGCTTCTACCCAATTTAAATTTAACAAACCAATCTCTTTCACCAATTCAACAATAGGTTATGAAAGTTATAAAAGTTTTAAAGTGTTTCTTTCATTTAATTGACTTGAACAATGACATATCAAATATCATTAGAATACAGAGATTGGCTTGCAACAAGAAACAAATTATTAAGTTTTGAAGTATGTTTTAAATTTAAGGCAATTTGATAATTTTGAAATATGTATAATTTCCATTACATTACTGTAATGGGAATTATAATGTAAGCTTATAGAATGAATTAATGCCTTGAGAGAGATTACTTTCTTTCCTTGCCCCTAGATAAAAGATAGATTCAGGATACCAGAAACAACTTAGGTAGATTTTCATATATGGACTTCAAAGGGTTGCAATCAAATTGTCAATGAGGATGACTTCTATTATGGTTGGAAGGATGGGGAATATATATCAAACACTGTTCTGTAGGATGGAATTCATTCCCTTGCATTTGTATGACTAAGGGCTCTTAGTGCAATTGACTATTTGCTACAGAATGTCTTCCAGAGCTCCTAAAATTTCTTCCCAGATTCATTCTTAGGGAGCTTTCCCATGTGGTTTCAAGAAGATTTGGCAATTTGTCTCTGTTAGGATGAAATAGCACCAAAAGTCTGGCATCACACCAAGTTTTGTTGTTAAAGAAACTTAATCACAAGAGTAATAATCTTTACTTTTACTCTATTCTTCTGGTTACTATTGATGTTTAGCTCAACAGACAAGGCTAAATGGATGAAACTGGAGACCAAATGTTCTGTCTTGTATGTGGATAATTAGCTTTGTTATTTAATTTTTTCAGTTATCTTGAGAAGAAAAACCTATATGACTCATGTAATGAGAAAAAACAATTAGAGTGGGGGTGGTGGGGAGGATCTAAGGAAGTAGGATGACAGAACACGTGAAACCAAAGTAGAGAGGGGAAATATGAGGGGTGAAAAAAGATAAGATTGTGGGGCTGCGGGATACCGTGTGTTAGTGAGGCCCCAGAGCCCCAAAACAAATACCCCCTGGTTTTTCCACTTGTTTGCCACTGGAATTCGATGACATGATTCTATTGAGGGAGATGCATTATAACTTGTTTGCAAGATAGAGAATTTAGCTTGAAATGACCTTCTTGATGTTTAAATGTCAAATTTCTGGAAGGTGCTATAGAGACTAGTAGAGGAAAAGACGTTAATGGTCTTATCTGTGAGTGAATTCTATGAACAACACCACCATTTGGCTAGGCAAAAAAAACGTACCACATGGCCATTAGTGACATGACAACTATGGGATAACTGATCCCTCTCTGATTGGATTAGAGGTGTGCACTACAAATGGGAACCCATGCCTGGCACTATCCCTCGTCACAAACCCAGGCCTAGGAAGGTCAGGGGTCAGATGAGAAAAATTACTATTCATGTTTAGCTTAATAAGGATAATGTCAAATTTTCTTCTAAGTTTGTATGTATATAACCTTAGGAAAAGGCTATTCTCAGCCCCAGTCAGAGAAGCTTCCCTTTGCAATGAATGCTGGAGAAAGGAGATACTAATTACTGATAAAATGCTAAGAGTGAGAGCTAAGGACTTAGACCTAAACCAGTCATGTATTCTACCCTCTCTAAAGATCAGAGAAGCTTTACATTCTTGTCAAAACAGGAGTACACTATAAGGAAAAAGTGATTAGTGGAAAACAAACCTCAAAAATAAAGAATATGTCACAGAAAACATTTAAATAATAAGCAGTATAATATCATCATTTGTAGTTACCATAATTAAATAAACCAAAAAGAAAAATCCAAGTTCTTACAACAAAGCACTTATTAATAGTCAATGGAATCTGAAATTATATAATCAGTCAAGAAACACTAAGCTGAGAAAAAAGAATATAGATGTCATGTATACAAAGGTATTGGTAAAAGGTTTCTGATTTGCTGCAAATCAATGAAATAATGCAGAGCTCACTATGATAGTTTCCAATCTAGAGACTACAGCAAGACATTTTCAAAAATAAATATTAAAAATGAATTAAAATAACTTGAATGAACATCTAGGTCATTCATACCTCTAATGTCAAAATGACTTACTTCCCAAGAAAATTTGAATTTATATTTATATAAAAAACTCTCTTTTGTATAATATGTTAAACCTAACCAGAGGAATTTAAAATAAAATAATGTTTGTTATTGCCTTTTCTTTGAGATAGAAATCAATTGTATCTCCCCTGGACAAATTCATTTAAATTGCTTTGAAAAAAATACAATTGTTTAAAATTGAAATAAGCTTGTTTTACATATCAATTCCAGTTCTCACACCCTCCCGCCCTCCCCTGTTTCCCCCACCAACCCCCATACAGTCCCTTTCTGGTCCCCAGAGGGAGGGTGATGCTTTCCATGGAGAGTCTTCAAAGTCTATCATATCATTTGGAGCAGGGCCCAGCCCCACCCCCCACCATGTGTCTAGGCTGAGTGACACATTCCTCTATGTGGAATGGGCTCCCAAAGTCCATTGGTATAATAGGGATAAATACTGATCCACTACCAGAGGCCCCATAGACTGCCCAGTCCTCCTAACAGACACCCATGTTCCGGGAATCTGGGTCAGTCCTATGCTGTTTCCCAGCTATCAGAATGGAGTCCATGAGCTCCCCCTTGTTCAGGTCAACAGTTTCTAACCTAGGGTTTCTAAGGCAATAGTATTTACCACTAGGATACCAATCCAGCTCAGGAAAAGTTACTCTGGATGTCTAAACTCCTTTTCTACCAAACCTATAGAATTATAAAATGGTTTGGTCAGTGAAACTTGAGAGAGAACGCACCTCTTTGTCTTAGAAAACGACTAAAGGGTTTGCACAGCGATGCCTAACAATTCATGAAAAGTACATTCCGAAATACTTTGTCCATTTCCATGCTTGCAGTTTTTCTTCCTTAACTCTCAACACTGTAAATTCTTAGAGACGTCAGAAGCTATTAAACGTTGTTGCTCCACAGTGCAAATGCAGTAACTCAAGAAGAATAGTAATAGGTGTTCTCTGTAATGTGGTAACAGGTTTCTCTGCCAACGCAGCAAGCCAGAACCGGCTGAATTGAAACAGTAAAAGAACAGAGTCGGTTGAGCAGAGCAACTCTTGGGTGAGCTCCTCGGTCCCGGAGATCAGGGGAGAAGCCATGTGCCCTAAAGCATGGAGCTTATATACCATGTAGGCGATGGTATGTGTTTCACAGGAGCAGTTTGTGCCCAAGTATGTGCAAAAGCTGGCCTCTTTCCGTGGGGTCTTGGGTTGCTGGCAACTTCAGGAGAGGGGTTGCCTTAGCCGACACTAATGTGAAACTGGGTTTTTCGGCACCTTTTCTTTGTTGGAGATTTCTCTGAGAGTGTGGGGTTTGGAGGGAGAGGGGTGAGGTTTTGAGGATCAAGCAGGAGTGAGCTAGCGGTCCCAAAAGAACAAATGCGACTGAAGTTTTAGAGGACAGATGATCTCTTGCAGGATGATTCCAGGATTATAGGAATCACACTGACACCTGTCTCAACTCCACTGGACAGCTTCTTTGGTTACGTGTCTACTTGCAATGGTAGAATACCTGAAAATGGCAATTTAAGGAAAGAAGAAAGGTGTAGTTTGGCTTACCATTCGCGACTACCGTCTGCCATAGCAGTCACGTCAGCATGAGTGGGACCAGCTGGTCACATTGCATCTACAACCCAGCAGCAGAGAGCAATGAACGCTGTTGTGGAGCTTCTTTCTTTCTTTTATTCTGTCCAGGAAATAAGAGTAGAGAAGGGTGCCACCCTTACTCAGGAAGGGTATTTCCACGCCAATTAGCCTAATCTAGGCACGCTCTCATGTGATGTTACAATATTATGGAAATATCTATTACATTCAAATAGAGTAAATCCTTCTCTGGACCTCAGAGCCAAAGTTAGTAATATACCTTGAAGTTACTTAAGACTCTCCTGCCCTGTGCTCAGCCTTTTGGGTAACCTACTTTTAAGATAACAATGCAACAATCAACCTTACTTGCCCAGTAACTTTAACTAATGCAAAGCTCTAATTTAAAATAATCTACACTTCCATGTGCCTCACCCAGAGTTAAAGTCCTAATAAATATTTCCTGAAAGCAACAAAACTACAGTTTGTAAGCTAAATACAAACAGGATTACATAAAATTTGAATACAACATTTGAGTATTACTTGGTAATCATGTTTACAGCACTATTTGTTGTCCAGGTGAGTTGGGGTCAGTTGGAGTCTGTGATTTAATCCCTTGTTAAACTCTGATAAAGATTCCATAAAATGTCCCTCATTCCTTCCCCATGAGATACTTTCTATACTGTTCAGTAAAGACAGGGGAAAAGGCTTTTGTTTGTGACAGTCCGCAACTGTCAAATACATAGAGACACACAGTTCCCCAATGGATAGACAGACAGACAGACAGAAAGAGAGACAGATAGACAGAAAAAGAGATTCATAAGCCAAACTCTACGCAGTCACAGATTCAGACCCATACCATATACAGCCAGTGGATAGAAAACCAGGGATCATGCAATATAGAATTCAAATCCAGACTTGCTTTGGTTAATTACACCAGGAGTAAGTCTTTTGACTTTTTTCCTTCATGCAACACTGAGACATTATTGGTAACTTGGGACTTAATATTAATGCAGTCAAACTAACTGCATGCCCAAACAAGTAGGGACATTTGTTTTCATGGAGATACTATATCTCATTAAGCTGACAAGTAGTATTGACAAATACAAAAACCATTCAGAAGAAAAACATATGTTTTAATATATGTACATAAATTTATATATTGGAGCTATGCATTAGGACATGTGGAAATCATGTATACATTTTGACATTTTGTTGTAGAATGAAATTTTGATCTAGTAAGAAATATAAAGATACATACAAAACTAAATAAATAGAAAACTAAATATATGTTATATATTGGTGATATCAGGAAACAGAATTTTGTAGATGCAAAAAAGTAAATGTAGTAAAATTCTTGAATTAGAAACTATATGACTGTATTTCAAATAAATTGTTATTTATTAGTTTAATATGCACATTTGTATCACTAGATAAGGATAATAGATAATGGAAATACATTATTGAACTAAGGTGACCATACTTTCTAATATGGCAAGAATTTAATGGATGATGTCTAAAATAGATTAAGCAGTAAATTATTTAGAATTTTATTTTTAATTTTTAAAATCATAGAATATAAGTGAAACATTAAAAATGATTTTCTCTGGGGAGAGGAGGTCTATGGTAGGTAAAAACTGAAGAGTATGTTTCTAATTTTGATTTTAAGTCAACTTTGATTTAGCAACTCTTCCATTCATAGCAATGATAAAAAGGAAAAATAATTTTAAGCAAAATGAGAAAAATGTAAATACATAACACATGCATGGTTACTATATGTAGACAAGGTGGGTAATTCGTTCCAGTTGAGATGATGTTTGGTTATATGCCTATAATGAAATTCATATTTTCCTTGATTGAATGCGAGACATTGGGTCTGTGAAATGGTTTAACAGGGGAAGGTACTTTCCATAGATCCTAGAGATTTAAGTTTCATCTCTAGACTTCATGACAGAGGACAAGAGAGCTGACTGCCATGAGTTATCTTCTGACTTCCAAGTAAACCATGGCATGAACAACTCTCTCTTTCTCTCTCTCTCACACACACACACACACACACACACACACACACACACACACACTAATAATTAAATAAAAAATCAAGTACAAGTTTTTCAGAAACATTGTGTGAGTTGATCTTCCCTAATTACATAGGTGGTGGGTATAATTGAGTTGTCTATAGAATTTTCTAGCTAAAGATCACTGACATTTCCAGACAACTTACATAAAATATAAGTAGATATGTAATTAAATGTATAAGAATTTCAGTAATTTAATTCCTTACTTCTTACCCTGTGCTGTGGAGCACAGATTCATTTGACTACTTTTCTCATGTTCTGTATAATTTAAGTTTCAAACCTCACAAAAGAACAAAGAGAAGAGATGGGGGATGAGTTGTGTGTAGAGTGACATGATGAACCCTCAGAGTCTTGTATGGAAGGCAAGTCTCTAATATATGCAGGCATGTATTTTCTTAAAGCAGATGCTGACATTACAAAATAACAAGCAATTGAACGCAGATGGTGTGCTTGGCATATGGAAATGGCTACAGGAGAGTCAGCGCTCATCGGAGTGCTGATTTCCTTTGCTGTTAGGGTTCTTTGTGCTTTAAATATCATCATAGACTTTCTTTCTCACTTAATGCCTCTCTGGAAAGGAAATATACTGAGCCAATATAAAAGTAGTAATTTAGCAAATATTAATAAGGTAAATGAATAGCTTCTTTATCCCAAACGATCCTTAAAGAAATTGTGCTACGGTAGCTAAATATAATTAATGATAATGTTAGTATTTCGTGTGAACTGCATTTATATTTTACATGTATTTTGTATTTGTTTTAATTTTTATTTTAGACATGGTCATTCTGTCCATTACTGTTAGTAACTGAGAAAATAATGCTAAGCCTTGATGCACTAATATCTTACTATTTCTGATAATTGTAGTGTCAGACTTGCAACAGATAAAATAAGGTCTACTCTATCTTATTCATGTTTTTCATTAAAAGTGTGTCTGGGTACTTAACCAAATTACTCGTGATGACAATTGAAGGTGGAAATGGGGGGGAAAATGTAAGTTCTTCAATCTACCTATGAAATACATAACTTTCAAATTACCATTTGTATAGCAAAATAATGTAATATTTTATTTTTAGATAAAATACTAAGACAGCTTCATCATGTTCACAGTATTGACTAGACATGCTGAAAAACATATTTAAAGGTTTCTTTTTCTTTATGAAAGAAGAGAAAGGACCAGCCACCTAAATTCCATGAAGTGCCCAAATTATTTTATATTCACTTGAGAAGGGATTTCAATTATTTTTTCCTTCAAAGGCATCTTCCACACAAATGTTTTCCCATTGATTTCAAAGTGGGAGCCACAGGGGTGCACATTAACATTGAAATGAATGGGAGACAGACTGAAAATTATGAATGTGCATCGCCAATTGAAAAGCAGCTCATAGAAGTGATCATAGTCTTCACTCGTGCTAGCTGGACATTTTAATCTTTATTAATTGTATTAAAGTCAACCAATAGGACACTCATAATTTTGCTGAGAGTATGAAAAACTCTGTAATGAAAGTTACAAGACAACCAACAGGAAAATGCCAACTCTTTTGCTGCAAGAAAGCATTATTTTGATTTAATGAATAAGAGAAACCATTTACTCTTGCTTATCAAACTTTTCATCACATACTAAATTCCAAAATACATAATATTGTTCAAAGAATCTCATCATAGTGTAGGGGAGATTTAACTGAGAGGATCTTTCGAGAGATTTGCAGGAATGTATCTTCCCAGAAAGGACTTTTCTCAGAATGCATTTTAGACTAGGCGTGGGAAATAGGCATACATCAGTAGGCTGCTATATAATCATCTAGGGGGAAAAAAGTTGTCCCTTAGTAACTTATTTCTTAACTGTGAGTTTCTTGGCCTTCTTTGGTTCTTAATGATTCCCAGACAGGTATGTGTTAGGTGTAGGGGTGTATTATTAGTCAGGATGCTATAGAAGAGCAGAATGGCTAGGATGAATACATCTTGCAGAGCAGGATTATTTAAAAGGCTTATATAACATTGCCTGGGTAATCTAATAGTGGCTGTCTTTACAATGGAGAGGCTGAGAACTCAACAGGTACTCAGCCCACTAGGGTGGGTGCCTTGGAAGTTCCAGTCTGGCACTGAAGGCTTCACCAATAACTGGAGAGTTACTGGTCTTCAGTCCATGTCAGAAAGTTGATCAAGATGGGTTTTGGTTTCAGTGAAAGATGATAGCATTAGGGACAGCAGCAGGAACAGAACAAATGAACTTTACAGTAAGATGCTAGCAGACTAGATGAACTGGTCTGAATAAACTGGACAGGAACAAATAAAAAAACAAAGATTTGTTTTTCATTCTGATCTCCCAAATGTGTAGTGTCAACATGTATGATAGGTCTACCTACTTTAAATAATCTGCTTAGGAAAAGAAATCGCTTACGAGTGTGCCTAGTGGATTGTCTTTTGGTTGATTCTAGCTGACACCAAGATCAAAGAATGTTATTTTACATAGAATCCTTAGAGGAGATTGATGACTCTAGTAATTACATCCTTGGTACTGATTATGTTTTGAAGGGTAGGCTTCATGGCAGACCTTGAAAGGCTGCAGGGCAGAATGGAAGATATATTTGGGAAAAGGTTGATAAAAATTCTGTCTAGGGCTGGATAGATGGCTATTAAGAACACTAGCTTCTTTTCCAGATGTCCTGAGTTCAATTCCCAGCAACCACATGGTGGTTCACAACCATCTGTAATGAGATCTGGTGCCTTCTTATGGTTTGCAGGAATATAGGCAGGCATAACACTGTATACCTAATAAATAAATATTAAAAATTATTTCTATACATTTCATTTTTTTTCTCTTTACTCTGCTAGAGAGGATTATGGTTTGTGCATTTATTTAACAGTTAAAATAGTGGGCTAGTTGGCAGAGACCTGATAGAAAAGTTTCACTCAACAATATCTAAGGCCATCATAATGATAAACATTGCCAAGAAGGGAGCTGAGAGGAAGGACATTTTGAAACTCTTATCTGACAAAATTGACATAATCATAAGCTCAGAGTAAAAACTATGGCTGAAGACCTACTAGGTAAGCAGGACTCATCCAAGGAAATTTCACATAAGCCCTGTCTCCTTCATATCCCCATCACTCTGGCAAAATGGAAACATCCAGACAAAAGCAATGTAAGGGGAAATACTTTACTTTGGCTCATAGTCTGGGACAGAAGCTCATGTAGTGGAGGAATGAGAGCATAAGGACCTTGACACAGTTGGTCACATTGTGTCCACAGTCAAGAGCAGAGAGTCGTGAATATTTGTTCTCAGCTCACTGACTACTATATATACAGTTCCAATCCTGGGGAGGTGGCACCCAATATGGATGGGTCTTCCATTTCTAAACTAGTCAAGGTAACTATCAACAAGGAATTCCCAGAGTCCACATCCTAGGAAAGTTTAGACCTCATCAAGTTGACATTTAGGATTAATTTTATATGAATTTTTCCAATGACCTTTACTATAATTTCTCTCTTCTCAATCCCTAGGTATTCCCCCATCAATTTAACTGTACCTATTACATCAAGTCCCTTTAAACCTTTATATTGCCAACAGACCCTTACTTAGGGATAGAACTTTATATCTGTCTCCGTGCTGAGATTTAGTCTGACTAGAGCTTGCACAGGGCAAGTCTATACTATCAGAATTGCTTTGGGTTCACAAGTGCAAGTGCCCTGTGGTGTCAGGAAGACAATTTCCTTTGGCTCTTAACAGTGTTTCACAGTGACCTCTGAGCTTTAGTGGGAGGAGTTGTGATATAGGCATAGATGCACACAATTCTCAGAGAACTCATAAAACATAATTAAATCTAAAGGAAAAAAAAACTCTAGAAAGATAACCCTCCTCAAGCTGGAAGCTCAGTGTCAGCAAATATGAAGACAATTTCCTGAGATGATTACTTGTCTCACTGCTTTCACAAAATGCCCGATAATGGCAAGTTAAGAGAGGAAGGGGTGATTTTGGCTCACCCTTGGTGGGCACAGTTCATCATGGTGAAAAAGTCATACATGTAGAGATTGAGATGGCTTGTCACACTGCATCTTTTCCACGAAGCAGATAGCAACTGATGCGTATCCTCGACTTACTTTCAAATCTATTATAGTCAGTCTAGGACTCAATTCAAGGCATGGTATCACACTCATTTTGGATGGGTCTTCCCGCCTTAATTAGATCACTAATTAGATAATCTCTCATGGCCTTTTTCAGAGTCTTGCTTCAATGGTGATTTTAAACCCCATGTTGATAATAAAGATTAGACATCAGGGAGGTGTGGTGAGATTTTCTGAGGAGACAAGTGGATGAGACTTTCTATATTCAGAGACGTTTTTCTATTCTGATAGGGTATTGACAATAAACAGAAGAAACAGTTCCATCCACAACTAGCTTGGGGATCAAATTTCTTCACTCTGGTTATTAATTATTAATAAGTAATAATGAGTAACCGAGACTGTGGTATTATAAACTATTCCACCCCAGCATGCAGCTACTTTACTAAGGGTCTTATTCTCTCCGACTTGTTGTTACTGATCTATCACTTCTAGGATGGGCGTCTTGAGTAGTTCCATGAGAACTCAGGGCATCTGAGTTCTCTTATTCTTGAAAAGTTCATGGAGTTGTATGAGTCACCTGAGCTCTCTAGAAGATATTGCTTAAAACCCAGAGTGAACACCTAATTAATATGTAGGTTTGGGAGTGGATATTAGGTAGCATCGAAAGTGGGGAGTCTGATGGAGCTACACTGTGATCAGTGGGATATTCAGGGTGTCATTAACAGAGAACTTATTGAGCATCTACTTGGTGTAAGAGGAAATGGGGAATTTGATGTTAGTGTTATAAATCATGAAAATAATCAATAAAACAACTTTTAAAGCAATAAAGACTATGATCATGGCAGAGCCATGGTGTAAACAGATAAATACAGTAGCAGCATGCAGCATAGGTTTGCTGTACAATGACTACAATTGGTTAATTATACAAAATGAACAAAAACGCAGACTTGAAAATCATAATCACAGGAACAAGAAGGGGGATATTGAAACACAAGAATTAAAAGGTAAAATTGTACATACAGAGTTTCTAATGACTGCTTTCAAAGTCGTAGCAAACAGGTAACATAAAAATGTCATGATAAAGAAGTGAATGAGGCAACTCAAAACTGTCACTCTACATTTATGAGACTAAAGAATTATCTCAAAATTAAGACCATCTTAGGTTGCAAATCAAGACTCTGTCTCAATATACAAACATATACATGTATACATATGTGTGTATTTATACATACACACACACTTGTGCTTACATTATATGTACGTATGTAATACAATATATAGTTGTACATTTGTTGCATAACAAATAAGTATTAAGTTATTCTTGCAGGTTTCTTAGAGTTGTTAGAGCCATATGAGCTTCTACATACAAGTATATATAGCTTCAAACATACTATATATACCTATATGTGGTTATATATACAAATCTATACATATACACAAATACATTCATATATACTACAATCAAAAATATAACTAAAGTTAGGCTTTACTCCTAATACCAAAAACCAAAGCTGTGTTTTATTAACACTTTGGCTTCCAAGGTTTTGTAGCATCAAGGAAAGTAAATTTGGTTCAATCTTCTTATGCACTATCACAGTTGTTTCATGTATAGCTTCTATTATTCAAATATGTTATTTAGATTGCGTCTTAAACTACAAAAGAACGCACTATTATTTTTAATGACAGCCAATTAAAAGAGACACCTATATTTTTAAGACCACATTTTAAAAATATAGTACATATTTGCAAACATGTGGGTGATGATTTTTTTCTCCAATTATGATACAACTAGAGCACATTCTTACCTATTACCGATTATGGAGTTTTCTCCTTCCTTTTGAAAGTAATTCCCTGTGTCAGACTTAAGGACTTTTGCTTTCATTTGTCCTTTCCAAATATGTTATGGCAGGTAAAATAATATGAACTTTCTTTCAGATTTTGTTCTAACTGCTGTATCTCAGTGGTAAAAAATGAATAAACTAATTCCCTCTGGCAAATTGTTGGGAAAACCATTGTCTAATATGTGTTTCTAAAAGGCTGTTAAACATGAATGTTCTCTGAACATATACAGGGTTATTTGTGGTATAGTATATGATGCACTGCTGCCAACATCTATGAACTGAAATATTTTTGTATATAACTGATGTTCTGCATCTAAGAAAGATTTTTTTGCATTGTGAATACTCTAAAGGATACTTTTATAAAAGAAAAATTCCATGAAAGTTACATGGTGTATAATTAAATTAATCAAAGGCTATCAGTGTGGTACAGTGAGTTCCTCAGCAAGAGTGCTTTAGAAACTTGAACTAGATCAACCCTGATTTACAATGCATCCCTACCAAATAGAGTAGAGGGAGCATTAACTGTCATGACTAAAACATAAGGAGAGAGACACGGTTAGAGAGTACACTGACGATACAAAGTGTTCTTGTTTTTATTTGCACATTTGTATTAGAATGAGTCTTTTGATGTTTGCATGCTTCCCATATAGGTACTTTCACTCAGAATGTACTTTTTGCGTTCTGTGAACTTTAGTGTCTGGGTGGCAGGGTACACAGAGATCACAGAGATTCACCACAAAATCAATTTTGCAATACAGTTCTACCCAGCATAAGAAAGTATTCTCCAGAAAAAAAAATCTTTCCCTCTTTAAAAAGTCACTTGAAGAATGTTTAAGAATGTCAACTAACATGACTTGCAAAAGGGATCAATTCATAAATTGGTGATATTAGCACAAATAGATATAAATAACCAGAATGGATTCTGTTGGCAGGGTCATTACAGGTCACTGGTATTTGTTCATTGACCAGGGATGTCTCTATGTTAATGGTTTTCAAATGAGTAGTTTTGTTCGGTAACTTGGAGAAGATTGTGGGACGTAATTAGCACCCTTGTATCCTGTAACTTAAATATGATTTTCACTGTGGTAGTCCCGCCATTGAATGAATCATTATGTTGCTCCCTTTTCTTTGTTTCATGGATTGTTTGTATGCACTGTGACCTGAGCTTTTTATTTTTATTACTTTTTATTTTTATTTTTATTATTTATTATTTATTTTTTTACTGTAGTTTGTCTTCACTTGCAAATAGACCTTTACTATTGTTCAGTCATATCTATGCTACCTACATTTCCTGCGGGGAGACCACTGCTTCAATCCTCCTTGTAACTTTTTTTTTCTATCTCCTGACTATATTCCCCAGTGGTTTGGTTTCCTTCCCATGAGATATCCTGTATGTAAAGGGCTTCCCAGTCAGCAGATGGTCATGAAGGAGCTCATTGCCATCAGGGAACACTGTACAAACATCTCCCCAAGCTGCTTCCTGGCCTTCTTCCTTTGATGCCTCTGCAAACAAAGTTAAAAATGAGCTGTTCTCAGACCTACAGCCTTACCCTGGAGGGAGAAAACCGTAGGGATTTTCATTTCATGTATGAACTATGTTTCAATATGCAATCAAGTTTGGTATATAGAGGTTATATTTTTCTCCCAACAACTCGGTCTTCTAATTTATCAAAAGGGGTGTTAATAGTACTTAGTATATTTTAAGACTTAAATGCAACGGACATATTTTTAAAACTTCCACTACTCATGGTCTGATGCAACAAATAGACTAATTTTCTCTGAGGATTTCTTATGAAAACCATTGACTTATGTGTTTATCAAAAGTCTTGATTTTGTAAATGGGAGAATATGAGGACTGATGAATTTTGGATCTTTTTTCAGTTCTTATTAAAAATCTGATGTAGGATGAGATGTATCTACCATGCTAGACTTTTGATTTTAGAAAAACAAACACTACAAATATTAATAATTTTAGTGGGTATTTTTTGGTGACATTTTTTGGTCAATTACTGGCCAAAGTGATGTAAAGATATGATCTAAATGATACAATTATCTCTACTGTGTTTGGTGACCCCAATTTATAGATTTCATCTATAATTTTTATTGTCTTTTATTGGAGAGTACATGTATAAAAAACTCACAAGAAATAAATTTACCCAACATTCTATTTTAATCTATAGAAGAGTTATTGAAATATTTTTGCTTATCAAAATATTGAAAGTTACTTAACTTTTCCAATAATATAGTATGAATATAATACATATATCAAACAGTGACTCAAGGAGAATTAAGTGGAGAAATGGGTACATATACTTTGAAAGGAGAGATTTAATATCACCCTAAATTAGACTATTGAACATTTATTTTAACTGTAAAATCTTACACAAAATATAAAAAGAACAACAAAAAATCCAACAAACTATAACTAGTGTCAGGGATTATGAATGCTAATAAATTGAAAATCTGTGGCATAAAGTAAAATAGAGGACAACAAACACAATAATTGAAAAATAAAAACCACACACAAGTTTTTAGATAAAAGGATATTCACATTACTAACTGTGCTAAATGTAAATATTCTAGGGAAAGAATACATTGTATCATGTGGTTTTTTTTTTGTTGTTGTCTTCAGGAGTTGTCCACTCAGTACTAGCTGTTGTAGACGAGGCTGGCTTCAAACTCACAGAGATCCTCTGCCTCTGCCTCCCGAGTGCTGGGATTAAAGGCGTGTGCCACTGCCACCCAGCCATATTTTATCTTTTTTTTTAATAACATGTTAAAACTCAACATATTTTGTGTATATGCAGTTACCCATATCTATCTTTCTATCTATCAAGTTGCCTGTAGAAATCATATAAAAATTTTAGCCTGAGGATGGGACTAAGACCATTATACTCATAAATCTTCTATATAGCATATTACAATTTGTAGACAAAGACACTTCATTAGAAAAGAGAAAATTTGGATAACAGAATATTGAATAATATGAAAATGGTAGGAACAGTGTAACACAGGGGTTTGTTTCTCTACCTTAGACTGACTTTTCTCTGCATTTTCACACTTCAGTATATGTCATTCCTATTCCCTCACTTTTCCAGGATTGATAAGGATGTATTTCAACTAGCTTAAATTAAGGAGTTAGCAGACTCATTATGTGTATCTTCCATTTGGTTTAGATGAGCCAGCATAGGGATGTGGTTGTACTTTTAGCATACATTTTGGGCAAAAAACAAGTTAGTAGCACATATTTTAAGATGGTTAAAATGAAATTTGCTATAGTACACTTTTAATTTGAATAAGTGCACATATAGAAGTATGTGAAAAGTTATTTTGATTGCAAAATTCATGAAGGACTTAATTGAAGCATTTTTTTTTTGTAAAATAACGTATGTGTAGCATTCCTAATCATAACAGAGTATATCATTTAAATATATTGAATATATCATCTAGACATACTCTATAAAATGTTCTATTAACATATATGTTAGTCTATGGTAGTTAAAGGATTAATGTTCATTAAATAATAATTAATAATTAAATAAAAATAAGTAATTGTTTTATGAACATTGTGGTTTTAACAATCCTATTTCCAAAACAAAAACAGTGATAGCCTATCACATATGAAGCAGTTTTATACATTTAAACTATAATATGGCACAAAGTTGGTACCAATATTGAAATTCAAAATAGTAGTATCTAGTTTCATTTTCAAATGCTTCTGTTGTTCTACAAGCAACTTTTCTTATTTCTTAACTTACCTTAGATGAGTTTTAAAAAACACTTTCATTATTATCATTGACCAAAGCAACTTTTAACTTATTACATAAAATTCTTTTATATGATATTTAAATCAATGATAATGCTTAATTCATTGAGGTAGTATTATTTGATGAAGACACACTCAAATGTATCCAATTACTTAGAGTTTGAGTGATTGCTGTGATAACACTGTTGCTATTTCTAGCAACAATATTTAAGAGCTTTTGACATGTGTTGACAATTATCACTGTTCTGCTTAACTAGTAGTCCTATTGGCAGGTTTTCTGTAGTGACCTTCTTAGATAGAAAGGTCAGTAAATTGAAAGAATTGGTTGGAGAGTTTCTGGTCCTTTGAGCGATGTGTTTTAAAAAGACACTTGGGCCAAACAGAATTAAAGGTTATTAAAGAAGAAACATTGGCAGTGTGTCTTCATATCTAAGTCAGAGCTGAATAGTCAACTCTTCCTGCTTGTTCAAGGTGAATTTGAGACCATTAGACATTTCTCATGGAAAAATCCAAATTCAAATTCTGATTTATCCCCAAAAAATAAACAGAAAGGAGAAATGCCTGATTAGTCCTAAGACTGGTAAAGAAAACAACAGATGCATAAAGCATTTTATAGTGCTAGAAGTAGGAAAGAATTCCACACAAAACATAAGAATATTCTACAACACATAAAAAGAGTTTTCAGCATTACCACTCTTGGTCATATACCCAAAGGATGCACACTCATATCACAGGACATTTGTTAAACTATGTTCATAGCAGCATTATTGGTAATAGCCAGAACTTAGAAACAGCATAGATGCCCCTCAACCAAAGAACGGATAAAGAAAATGTTGTACATTTATACAACAACAACAAAAAGATGTCTTGACATTTATAGGCAAATGGATTGAACTAGGAGAAACCATCCTGAGTGGGATAACCCAGACACAGAAAGACAAACACAGTATGTACTCACTCATAAGTGGATATTAAACATAGAGCAAAGGATAACTAGCCTATGATCCACAACCCCAGAAACGCTAGGAAACAAGGAGGACCTTAAGAGAAAGGGAAGTAGAGAAGATCTCCTGAGTCAATAGGAAGCACAGGGCATGGGGAGGGAGGTAGGAAATAAAGGAGGGGAGAAAGGGAGGGGGAAGGAGAATGCGAGGCGTCTGGGAGGTCGAAATGGGGGAGGACAGACAGGGAGAGCAAGAAAATAGGCACCTTTATACATTATGGGCTTACTAAGAAACCTGGAACTAAGAAAATCTACAAGGATGACTCCAACTAAGAATATAAGCAATAGTGGAGAGGCTACCTTAAATGCCCTTCCCTGATAATGAAACCAATGACTACCTTAAACGCCATCACAGAGCATTCATCCAGCAGCTGATGGAAGCAGAAGCAGAGATTCACAGCTAAACACTGAGCCTAACTCCTGGAGTCCAGGTATAGAGAGGGAGGAGTGATAATATGAGCAAAGGTGTCAAGGCCATGTTGAAGAAACTCACTGGAACAGCAGACCTGAGCAAGTGGGAGCTCACTGACTCCAGACTGACAGCTGCAGAACGTGAGTAAGATTAAAGCAGGCTCCATGAACATGGGTAGTAGTTGGGGGGAGTGGGCAGTCTATGGGGCCACTGGCAGTGGAACCAGTATTTATTCCTGGTGCATGAAGTGGCTTTTTGGAGTCCATTCCCTATGGAGGGTACTTTGCTCAACCTAGACACAGGGGGGAAGCCTTGGTTGGTCCTACCCCAAATAATGTGACAGATTTGGATGATTTCCCACGGGAGGTCTCACCCTTTCTGGGGAGTAGACAGGAGGTGGGATGGGAAGGTGGTGGGTGGAGTGGGAAGATAGGAGGTAGAGAGGACTGGAATTTCCATGTAAACTAAGCTTGTTTTAAAAAAGTAAAAAAAAAAAAAAATAATTTGGAAAAAAAGAGTTCCCAAGTGAAGATAGAGTGACTCGAATTTGTGTTGCTCCTATAATTCTAGGCGTGGGGTTACCCCCTGGCATGTGGTCAGTCTAGCAGGAGTCATCTTCAATAAAACCGACCTGCCTTCTCAGAGAAACCACCGTCTGTCCAAAGCTCCCCAGTTGGATTTGAGCCTCATGCCCCCCTTTCATGCTACAATGCTGGTGCTTGTGATTTGCCTAGATCTTGTGCAGATAACTGCAGATGTTGTCAGTTCATGACTGCAGTATCCTCTCGGGTGCAGAAGATACTGCTTTGATACCAGCTTCCTGACCTTTTGTTCTTATAATCTATCATCCGTGATGGTCCCTGAGACTTATTGAGAGGATGTGCTGTGGATGTCCACCTTGTGGCTAAGAACTCAATTGACATTGTTTACACTGTTACTTTTGAGTTCCTTCCTTAACTAGCTTCCACTACACACAGAAATTTCTCTGATATTTTGAGGATCATGTGATTCTATGGGTAGACAAAATAGATGACAATTTGATACTGTGTCATTTTGGCAGAATAATAGATTCACCCCTGTGGCCTATGAGGGTCTCAACATGTCTATTTATAATATGTATCCTCCTGTGGAGTGGGCCTGAGATCCAATTACAAAGTAATGGTTTGCCATTATTACCATTTGTTCCCGTAGTACACCAATGGGCATATCTTGCCACAGGAGTCATTATTGCAGTTTACATGGGTCCCAGCTGGATGAGACTGGTGTCATATTTCCGCCTTCAGCCTTCATAGCACCTCCCAGCACTATGGAAACTAACCAGCAGTGAGGAAGCTTCCTAGCCACTCACAATCTGATTTTTCCATGTCCTGTGACCAATGTGGGTGATATTTTCCACAATAATATCTTAATACTAAGTGACGGGTAACCAAGAGCAATGATAACAGACTGCACTGTTTGGTGGAGGCCTCTGATGAACAAGTCAAGGGAAACTTCCCAAGCGCGTGCACGCGCACGTGCGTGCATGTGTGCGTGTGTGTGTGTGTGTGTGTGTGTGTGTGTGTGTGTGTGTGTGTGTGTGTGTGTGTGTTTCACATACCCTTAGAGTTAGTTATCCCTTCCCCAAGTCCCTATGCTTTGCCTTCCATCTCTGTCCCCATTTATAGTTAAATGCAGCAGCTTTCATTTTAAAGGTGACCTTCAGGTATTATGCCTCTTTAGTGACAATTTGTAAAAGAATTCTGCCTAACAATTTAGTCTCCTATTTTTTTTTTTATATAAAGAAGCATACATCTGCCTGGCAAATAATCAAATGTCTGGGCTGTGTGATGGATACCAAAAGGTCTACATAGTATTTTAATTTTAAAATTTTTATCATTTGTTATTTTCAATATGTGTAAATCAAATTTCTCTATTCCATCAGTAATTATAAGAAGTTTAGTTTTTGTATTACATGGGTTTTCTCTAGATTTGTCTGTATTTATCTTAATGTCTTTCCTTCTGCTTACTTATTAGGAAGACACAGTTTGAAAATATCTATTTCTTAATTTTTCAGGGGCATGCTACTTTGGAGTTTCATTTATTTAGAATTAAGGGATATGTAATATTTGCTGCATTGTTCTATCTTATTGAATTTGATAGTCTTTATATGAATTCACATTTATTAACATAAAAATGAAAATGTGTTTATGATAGCGTAAACTATTATTGTGTTAATGTTTTGTTCATCTTTGTTTCTACAAAGAACCATCAGCACAAGTCATTATAGATATTTTAGATTTTCAGTCAGTAAGTTCATTTATCTTATAGTAAAATGCAAAGTTAAATTATTCCTATTAGTGTAACTTAAGATGTAAAAAAAATTGATGATATTCCATTAGTTTTTATATTGTGGGATGAAGTAAGATCCAGTGAAAGTTATCCTTATGTTGAAGAAATATGAAATATACTTACTTTTTAATTGAACAAGTAAACATTCCATTGTGTTGGGATTGGTCCATGAATGAAGCTGTTTGAGATTTCTGGGAGTTTGTGAGAAGACTCCTAGTAAACAAGAGCCTTCTGTTCCCTCTGTTCCTTATAACAGGGACTTGTCCTGGACTGCGCTTTCACATCCGTGCAGAAGGACGTGAATTTTGCTTCAGTTTATCCATCCCCTTACATTTGTTATTCAAAAATGTCTCCAAGCTCAGGTTGTCCTCATGACCTTGTATAACCTAAACTCCTCGTGTGAGCTTTGCACATTTGACCTTGCTTAAGCCTGAGAATACCCTCAGAATATAAATTGTTGGATGTTCTGAATAAAGTAGGCCATTGCATGAGACTGGTCCACCTCAATTTTAGGCTCTGCTTTCCCAGGTTCATGCCTCCAACTTGTGAGGTAACAGCCTTGCTGTAAAACCAACGTACTGTTCTGTAAAAGAATTTCTATCTGGTGCAGTTTTATATTCGTAGATGTTATGAAACTGACAAGGATGTAGTTATCTGTGAGCTTCATTTTTCATTCTCCAAACAGAAAATGATAATACATTTATTCATTAGCTTCCTTTCTTGAGGGCTCATAAAGTGCTAATCTGGCAAAGACAATCGCATCATGAGCTCTTTTATTAGAGAATTTTGCCCTCGTCAAATTAGTGTACCACTTTATCTTGCAGTGAATGAATATTAATCTTATCAGATTGTTTATTTTCAAGAGCACTTATAATTCTAAATCATTAAATCGCATATAGTGGCTTTCTTAATAAAAAAATGAATCACTTCTCATCACCAAGATGATAAAGAGTTCTTACTCCCATTGTTCCCTGCGCTATGATAAGGACCCTGCTGCTGTGTGACTGACTTAAGTGGGTCCTTCATTCTTTTCAAAATTCAAATCTAAACCTTTCACATGCGTCTTGGAAAATGGTAACTTGAAGTACCTACCATAACTGAAGTTGACCATTTTTATGTTGATAATTTAAATGAATCATTAGCATTTTAGTGGTGATTTCTTTTTATTCTTTATGAATTTCATTATATCTATATATAATTAAATTTGATCATTTCCACCCCATCTTTCCACAAATCTCCCCCCACATGGCTACATCCAACTTCAAGTTTTCTTTTCCTTCTTTTATTACATGTGTCACTCACTAAAGTTCATTTAATGCTACTCACTCATCTGTACACGGGTGTGAGGACATCCATTGGAATTGGGCACTCTACCAGAGGCCATGCCCACAAAGAAAAAAAAAATGATTCTCCCTTTCCCATCCATATCTCCTCAGCTAAGGATGAGGCTTCCTTAATTCTTTCCCTACCTGTGCTAGAATCTTGCCTGGCTCTATCTTGTGTGGATTTTGTGGGAGTAATCACAGCTGTGGTGAGTTCATGAGTACAATAGCTGCACCATGAAAAACAGACCTCACAGTGTGCCACACATCTGCCTCCCTTTCTTTGAAATCCCGAGTGTGTCACAGTCACTGATTCTTAGCTCTTTGACCAGTTATGACTCTCTTGCACTGACTGTGCCTTGCTCCTAAAAGAAGCTTCCCTGCTCACTCTTGAGAACTCCCTTGTCCTAGAGGTTTAAACAGGAATGTATAGTGATGGGAGATGTTTTTCTGTAAATATGTTTTTCATACTGGTTAATGAATAAAGCACTGTTGGCCAATAGGAAAGCAAGATAGGCAGGACTAGGAGACAAGGAGGATTCAAGGAAGTAGTAAGGTTGGGTCAGCATGTAGAAACCAGACAGAACAGAGGTTCGGGCCCACACTCTGGTAAGATTAATAGAAATGGTTAATAATTAAGACAGAGCTAGCTGATAAAAAGAACTAGTAACTGGCCAATAACATTATATCAAATACAGAGTCTCTACATGTTATTGGGGGCTGGCATGGTGGTGGGATCGACAGGCAGGGAAAATATACTCGTTACAGTATAGTATAGAAGGCAATTTGACAGTACTACCATTTAGAATAAAAACAAGATAAAGTATAACACACAAGGATTTTAATACATACTAAATTATCCCCATTTGACAAGGACTTGGCATCAAGAAAATCAAAGAAACTCCAAAAATTAAATAGCAGAAACCATGCCAATTTAGAAAATGGTCACTAGACACACAGACAGCTCTAGAAAGAAAAATTTCAGTGACTAACAACTATCTGCGAAATTGTCCAACACCACTGATCATCAGGTATGTTCAAGTTAAAACCACAATGCAAAATCGTGTCACCCCACTAAGAATGGTCAGAATATCAAGTAGTTTAAAGACCAACTATGTTAATGTGCTCTAAATTGGTTCACCCATTAGGGAAAATAAAACAAGAGCTCTTTTCCAAAAATTAAAAAGGGAACTGCTATGTCATCCAGAAACATGCTTTGTCATTTTTTGCTTCATCCTGCCTTGTATGTCTTCAACCAATGCCAACTTTTCATTTTATTGTTGCCTTGTTGGCCTAAAAACATTTTCAGCAACAATTTTTGTGTTGTCTGCTTCACGTATGCTCCAAATATTAGCAGCTTTTGATATTAATTGCTTTGTGTATTTTTTCCAATCTTGTGGAAGGATATTGCCGACGAAAGAATCTGTCCCATGTTTGAGCATTAAAATTGCTTCATTTTAAAATTGCAGATAGCAACAATCCACAGAGTGTAAATTCCTAATTGATAAATTTTATTTCATTTGTGTAAAACCATGGAATAACATAATGATATGTGAAGAATCACGTTCAGAAAGAAAAAAAAAACCCTTCATGTTTGTGAAGGAAGCAAAATGTGTGAATAGGTGGGGAGCATGAGGGATATTGCAATTCCTAAGCTACAGGAGTGTGCCTCATGACAGGCGGCAATGAGTAATAATTGTTGCTAGGAGTATTGGCGTAACAGCGGGAAGGAGAGTGATGAAATATGTGGTAAGACCATGTGTTTGAAGCTAAGTCAAAGAAATCCACTGAGGGATGTGTAGAAAGAAGAAAGACACAGTTTGTTAGTCATGGTTCTCTGGGAGAAACAGAACTAATGGAATAAGTACATATTGCAAAGGGGATTTGTTAGAATGTCTTCCACAATGTGGGTTGGCTAATACAACAATGCCTGGCTGCATGCTGGAGAGGTTAAGAACCTCACAGCTGTTTATTGTATCAGGGTAGGTGTTTGGGCACTCCCGAACTGGATCTGAAGGTCTTGAAGATCCCTACAGAGCTGTGGGTCTAGAACTTGAAAGAAGCTGACATCCAATGTCAGGAAAGTATGGGGGCAGCAGTGACCTGAGCAGTCTCACCAAGATGAGGCAGAGGCTGCCAGGCAGAGCACTGCTTTTGCCTCGGGCATTTTTATGTTTCAGTCACCTGATGTGATTGCCTCCTCTGGAATGGCTTCCTTGTCTTAATTAATCCTTTTAGGGAGCTCCTTCCCCCAACTTTTGAGATGTGTCTCTTCATTAATCCCAGGTCCAAGATGACCGTCATAAGGAGGAAAAGAGGGAGGATGGAAAATAATTTTGGAGACTAGGAAACTAATGCCACAGATTGATTCGTGGTCACATGAGTACACCGAAGCCCAAAGGAAGGTACAGACCGAGGCACTGTATGTATCCTGTCATGTAAACTAACATGTAATCAACCCTCTCACAGAATCTGAACCTCGGGGTTTCTGTCCAATAGCATAGAGAAGCATCTCAGCATTGTCATGGCTCACTGTAACTATTGAAGCCTTTCGAGAACCATTACCTACACTCTAGCTCTGAGAAATGGTAAAATAAGGTTTCAAGGACTTCAATTAAGAAACAGATTCTGGGAGAAGGTGAGAGAGTCAGTGAAAAAACAATCTCAGGAAATTGAGTGTTCAGATAGTTCTCATAGAAATTGAGATTGCGTAAGGGGCTGAGAAATGAAGACATACAAAGAAACACAACAGCGTTTCTGAACAAGATGAGTGTTTGGCCTTTATACTGTTCTCTCTCTCTCTCTCTCTCTCTCTCTCTCTCTCTCTCTCTCTCTGTCTCTCTCTCTGTGTGTGTGTGTGTGTGTGTGTGTGTGTCTTTTTGCATAGAGGGACCTCCTTTTCAGGTAGGAGTGGATGAAGTTAACCCTTTAGTGGTGAGCTTAATGGGAAAGGGAAGCCAGCTGACCCACTCCAAGCGGGAGCTGCACACCTAAAATAGATAAACAATCAAACAGCAGAGCAAGCTGCCTACCCAAAGACCATGTGCATGGCCTAGACACAGCTTCTGCACATATTCCAATCGGATTCGTCACACTTACTCCACGAATTGAAGAGAGGGAATCTTTACAGCTCTGGGACCATGAAACCCTGCCCACAGGCAGTCTCCTCTGACAGGAGCATGTAAGGATCACAAGCTCCTCTAACAGAAGGAGTTTCTCATAAAGATAACACAGATGTATTCTTTCTCTGATGGCCTTTGACAAGGGTCCTCTGCCCCACCTCATTCCCCCTCTGGCGTAAAGTCTGAAGTCAACCGATATTTTCTCAACTCTAGGAGTTGCCTCTCCTTCCAAGCTTTCAGAGTTCAGTTAGGATGTTTGCAGTAACATCTGAAAAACGTCTTAGCATGGGAAAACTCCTAAATCAACTCAGTAGCCCATGAAATCTATTTTTTGAAGGAAGTCCCAGTGTGTCATTTCTATTGTTGAAAGAGCTTCAGCCTTTCTTTCCAGGTTCGTGATTAATATCATTTCTGTTTCAGTGGATTCTTCAGCAGTCCTCTCAGTGGTAACAGGAAACACATATCTGAACAGTTATTTATTAAGGGGTATTATGAAAAGTAAATTTAGTGGATTTCATCGCAGTGTTGTACACCAAACTACTTGTCAATTTATTTGTCTATATGTGTGTGTGTGTATTGAGTTCTGTAGATATCTTTAGATGTACTTCCCAAAAAAATCCATTGTTTTATTTATGCATATATGTGTATATATATATATATATATTTATATATATTCATGTAATACATATATGATGTATATGTGTGTGTGTGTGTGTGTGTGTGTGTGTGTGTGTGTGTGTAGACACGTATATAGACACATATAACATTATATGTGTTGGAGTTTTCCTTACCTGGAACTCACCATTCACCATGTAAGGTGCTCTGGCTGTTCAACATGTCCCCAATCCCATCTATCTCTGCCACCCTAGTGCTGGGATTACAAGCATCCTCTATCATATCTGGCTCTTTTTCATACAGGATTTGCAAATCCCTGAGTGTGTCACACAAACTTTTTACCAGTTGAACTGTGTCTTTATTCTTTCACCAGTTTTTAAACATTTTTATATGTAATAGTACATTCAAAAGTCCCTGATAAATGGTATAAATCATTAACAATTGAAGAGATTTTTATTAGGCACCTGGAAAATTTCCCTGTTTTGGCTATACTTAGTCTTTTGACATTTTCATAATTGATACATCTTTTTATTCAGTTTTTTAAAAAGTCCCTTTTATCAAGTCTGTTTTCTTCTTTAAGGGAAATTTTTTTTCTTATAACCTTAAAAAAATACAACTTACAAGCTGTGCATTGTAATAACTTCATACCAATCAGGGCCATCATAGCAAGACAAAAAGATACTTTAAAAAATGCCTTTTTATTGTAAGTTTTTGAAAAGGTTCATGGTTAATGAGAAAATTATCAGGCATTTATCATTTTTATTCTCTAATGTGAGCTTTACAAAGGAGATAATGAAAGTAAATGTTACAGGCTAATTTGTAAAAAATTACACAAAGTAAAATAAAACCATATAAACTGTACTACGTAGAAACTTATATTCTACTTTCAAATGTTGAGATTAATTGATGTTCATTTACTTTTTGTCAAACTTTGTATCTTATTTTGTGAATTTCTCTGATTTAAATACTTTATCAGTATTATGAAGTCTATGTATCTGATCCATATGACTTATTTTTACATTTTTTTACTTATATTTGAAACAAGCTTGTTTTACATATCAATCCCAGTTCCTGCACCCTCCTGTCCTCCCCTGTTCCCCCCCTGCCTCCCCCAACTCCCATCCCATCCCCTTTCTGCAACCCAGGGTGGGTGAGGCCTTCCATGGGGATCTTCAAAGTCTGTCACATCACTTGGAGCAGGGCCTAGGCCCTCCCCATGTGTCTAGGCTGAGGGAGTGTCCCCCTATGTGGAATGGGCTCCCAAAGTCCATTCATATACTAGAGATAAATACTGATCCACTACCAGCAGCCCCATTGACTGCCCAGTCCTCCTAACTGACACTCATGTTCAGGGGATCTGGGTCTGTCCTATGCTGGTTTCCCAGCTATCAGTCTGGGGGTCCTTGAGTTGTCAGGTCAGCTGTCTCTGTGGGTTTCTCCATCCTGGTCTTGATCCCTTTGCTCATCCCTCCTCCCTCTCTGCAACTAGATTTCAGGAGTTCAGCTCAATGTTTAGCTGTTTGTGTCTGCTTCTGCTTCCATCAGCTACTAGGATGGCATATAAGGTAGTCATCAATCTCATTGTCGGGAAGGACATTTAAAGTAGCCTCTCCACTATTGCTTAGATTGTTAGTTTGGGTCATCTGTGAACTCTTTTTTTTTTTTTTTTTTTTAGTTAACAAGATTTAGGAAGTTGGTAAATGGCGTCTGCACGCTGCTCTGAGAAAAGCTCAGGTTCCTGATCACACTGTCCCTGCTGTATCTGCTGTATCCACCACCCATACTAAACATCGATGTTTACTTTTTCTCTGGCTGTGTTTGAAATGCTCTTACAAAGCAACTAATGGAGATCGAAAGTTGTTCTTGTTTACACATCATGGGTAGACTCCAACATGACAAGGAAGTTAAGGTCACAGGAGCTTAAGGGCAGCTAGGCCCATCATATCCATGATCAGGAAGTAGAGGGATGAACACCACATTAGTGGTCAATTATTATCTCATTTATGCAGTTCTGGATCCCAACTCAGGGAGTGATCCCATGGGGGGGGTTGGCTTCCTTCCTCAATTAGTGAGACAAAGATAATGACCTACAGGATAAACTAACCGAACGTAGATATTCCTCAGAAATATGCCCAAAGATTTGTCTTCTACATGATTCTAGATCCTGTCAAATTGACAATTATCATTAATTATAACACCATGCAATCATGGTCTCTAGTTCACCTTCTGAAAACATGGCCAAAGTAGCTTGGAGAAAGACCAGACGCCATGAAGGTCAGTCTGTCCTACCAATATCCCCGATGTTAGATCATGGTAGTCCCCAGGTACCATTACTATTTCAAACTATATGTTGTAACCAAATAAAAGTAAAGCTCCTTTTATGCAAAAGTATGTCTACTATCATGTTGCTTCCTTATAGACAAAACTACAGTGATAATACATTGTAGTGAGAATTCAGAGATCATGCGTTCACATGTGAAACGTATCAAAGAGGCATGTTTCAACTAGCCAAATATAAAATCTCTTATGGATAGTGGTTTTGCTTTATCTTATTGTAAAACATAATTTTGCTATGAAAGGTTGATTAATGGACTATTTTTTTTGAGAAATATCAGTAAACTCTGGGAAAGTCCATTCTAGATTTTTTAATATACTGGGTGTAGCCCAAAGGACATTTATGTTTCAATTTACTTGAATGTTTTCCTTTGACTTCTTTTTTGTTTGTTTGTTTAGTTTTTTTTGTTTTGTTTTGTTTTGTTTTGAGACAGGGTTTCTCTGTATTGCTTTGGAGGTTTTCTGGAACTCACTCTGTAGAGCAGGCTGTCCTTGAACTCATAGAGATCTGCCTGCCTTTGCCTCCCAAGTGGTGGAATCAAAGGTGTGAGCTACCAACACCCGGCTCCGGCTCCTTTGAATTCTTACAAATTGATTCTTCAACTCTCAAAGGATTTCTTCTGTTTTCCATCTTTCCTTTTTTATGGTATGAAACAAACTTATGAAATTTGCCACTTTCAAAATAACAATAATTAAGTAACTTCAATGATTATGTTTATATTTTCATTGATTAAGTGGTATTATATTGTTTGAGCAGAATATTCTATTATCCACAGAAAATTTTAATTACTTCATGTTATGTACCTTTTAAATTTGAGAACATATAGGTATTTTTGTTTGTTTGTTTTTCAAGACAGGATTTCTCTATTGCTTTGGAGCCTGTCCTGGAAATAGCTCTGTAGGTATTGAGTCATGGTTTCTCTCTCTCTCTCTCTCTCTCTCTCTCTCTCTCTCTCTCTCTCTCTCTCTCTCTCTCAATCTCTCTCTTTCTCAATCTCTCTCTCTCTCTCAACATTGTTATGGGTCATATATTTTTTTAAAAAAAAACCCTTTCTACTTTTCTATTTTCCACAGACACATGAGATGCTATCTTCCAAAAGGGAAGTGGTTATACAACACGCAGGCATAAATGGTTGTAACAAAATGTGAGTCCTTCCACTCCTGACCCATATTCAGACACATTGGAGGCTTAGCTGGTTATGCCCAATTGTAGAAAGGACAGAGGCACTGGCAGGAAAAAAAAATGATGGATCAGAAAGCAAGAGAGATCAAGGCAGGAGTGGGGGAGTAAGAATAACATAGAGAGAGGGAGAGAAAGAAAGAAAGGAGGTTGGGAGGCGGGCAGGGCCCTTTTAAAAGGGAACATAGTGAATGTGCACATATGGTTGCAGCTGAGGGCGTATCCTGTCAGAACCCCATGGACAGGCCAGTACAGGTGGCTGAATACTAACAACCATAACATCATTATAGCCAATTCAATATTCAATAATGAGACTTATGCTTATAAGATGTACATGGTGATTGTACTTAATGTCACACACACTCATACAAAAAACTGCTACAGATCAGGCTTTTGTTTTAATTTTCCTGTAACTTTGTGTGGTAGCCTGTATCATCTTGTTGATATGTAAGGAGACAGCTGTGTAGCTAATTACTACTCTTTTCTCACCTACATTTCAGGAACTTCAGTGTTGTTTTGCCAGACTTAAGAAAGAATGTGGCTTTGAAAATTATAACACTCTGTTGCATTAAACCTAAAGAAAAAATAAAGGACAAGGTTGACTTTTCATGTTTGGAATTACAAATTAGGAATTTAATCAAGAGCAAATTTAATCAGGGTCACAGTTAGCATCAAAAGTCAAACTAATAGAAGTACAGAAAAAAGGAAAAGAAAGGAAAATGAAATGTAAGAACGAGGGAGGAATCAATTAGACATACTTTATTTGTAGCTCATTTAAAGGTTTGCAACAAAGAGAAACCAACATGAATTGAATTCTGAAGATCTGAATAAGAATCTTTCTCAACAGGACATTTTAAAAGACCTGTTTCATTGTGATGCCTAGTTTCCAGTAAACAAAATGTATTCAATGGATCAAATTGTTTTACAAATCCTCTAACCTGTGAGGGACAGGATGCTCACCGAGAAGAAAGGTGTGGAAAAGTCCTAGAACATATGAGTCATGCAAGTAATGTACTTTGTTATACAGGTTATAGATAATGGCTTGTTGAGATCATCATAATGGAAAATATTGATTTGCTTACAAGAAAGTACAAAGTCAGAACTGAGTCAAGCCTCAAAAAACACTACCGAAGGATGCCCTATAAAATCCTGCAAAGACAAGCTTTATTGTTAAGCAGCCTCCACACAGCCTGGTTTTGCAAGGTGTCCTTGGCTGCTGCCCAATCTGTTATCCTTAAGTCAACATGGTAGGTTAGCAGTGAAGAAACATGTTTGTAGTTTCTTCGGTAGCATTCTGAAGACAGACTACCTACTGTGAAATTGGAGGAACCACTGTATCAGTATGCCAAACATAGTACTTACATGGGTAAATCACATAGTCTCTTTTTTTTTTTTTACAAAGTCTTCTGAAATCAATTTAAATAAATATAAAGTAGCATATAATAGATTTTTAATAGAGGTTTTAAGCAATGACGTTGGGAAAAGTAAACATACTAAGAAGATATTGTAAAGAATGTTAAATGCCTTAAAAACTATGTTAACATCATTTATGATTTTTTTCTGGCAAGAATACCCGTGGGTTGATTACAAATTAATTGATAATTAAAAAATAATAAAAGACAAAACAAATATTTATAAGTACACAAGGACAGTCTAAAGAATCCACCACCAGTGATGCGTAGATAAGTTAATTAGTTATCCTAATAATGTGCAGTTTTGTGTAACTCTTTCTCAATGTATGTGAAGCCTTCTTCAATTTGCCTATTCACAACACGTAAGACAACTGGCATGTTAGCATCAACAATGGACTTCTAAAGAGTATGCATTGTATAAGAGAAATGTAACAGACTTAAATCCATCTAATCTCACATTTATTGAGCACATACATTCTGTACTATTATCTAATAATAATATTTATAATAACACAATTTCAGAAGACAAATACAAGTGCAAGCTTTGGTCACAGTAATAGAGAGATGATGCGTTGATGGAATAGATATAGTGGTGGATCTAGGGCTCATACATCACTTTTAGAACTCATTGTTATTTCCTGTGGGTTTTGGTCATATTCTCTTTTATTGAAAAACATTTTTTCTCTAGTTGTAGAAGAAATGGACAGTGGTAGAATTTAGTTAACATCTTTTTTTTTTTTCATATAGTAGACACCTAGAAACAAGAGAGAATGACTTTTAAAAATCTAGAATTTATCACCAATTGGGGTGATACACACATTCCTTTAATCCCAGCATTTAGGAGGAAGAAACAGGTGGGTCTCAGTGATTTTTAAGGCCAGCCTGATGTACAAAGCAAGTTTCAGGACAGCTAAAACTGGTACACAGAGAAACCCTGTCTCCTAAAGTCAAGTAAAGAAGAAAAACCTAGAATTTGTAATTTATTTATCTCATGTGTGCATGTTTCTCTGTATTTACTGTGTGGGTTCCAGGAATATACCCACATCATCAGTCCTATAACCTCTACTCAGGCACTTGTACCAACTGAACCATCTAGCCAGCCCCAAGGATAATCACCACAGGACATAGCGATCCTACATCATGTACATTGTCTTCTTGTGTTCAAACCCAGTTGCTGGATGAGATAATTAAACACCGTGACTGGCAGGTTCTGAATTCTATTTCTTTCTCTGGTCTTGGAGTGGTTGGGATAATATAATTTCTCTCTCTCTCCATGCACACACACACACAGACACACACACAGACACACACACAGACACACACACACACACACAGACACACACACACACACACACACACACACACACAGATTCTTCCTCACTTCCATAAGAAATACCTGCATGAACAATTTCTTAAGACAGAATACAAAGAACAAAATGCTCTTCACATTACTTGGAAAGGTATTCGTATTGTTTTGTCTTTTAGCTTCTTCAGAGAAGAAGGAAGTGCATTGTTTGGTTGTTGTCGTTGTTTGTGCAGTTTGTGCTACTTCCCTGCTCACAGATGTGGTACTGCCTGACCGTGTACTATAAGGACACTGTGTACACTTACCGACAGGTCCGATTGATGACGATTTTAGTTCCCTGTAACTGTGATTATTCCAAATGAGACAAACAAAACAAGTCTGGACTTGAAATCATGTCATGGTGTCTAATTTTACTTCTTGATACTTATTTTAAATCCCTTACTTTCTGATGGAGAGTAGCTATGCTCAAATGTAGTTGAATGTGTAAACATTACAGGTCATCTTAATTCTCTGAACATCATTCAATGAACAGGTTACTCATATTTCCGTCCATTTGGTGGGGAAGAAACCCCTCAGAGTTCCATTAGCCCAACTCTTTATTAGAAAATGATAGGACCAAAATATCCACTAGGAACATTTTGTCTCACAAATAAAGGAAGACTTTCACAGAGCTTTGACATGAGAGAAATTTCATCTAATTTTGGCATAAACTTAAATGAAAAAAAAAACAGTTTGGGAAAGAGGAAGAAAGTATTGCTCAAAAAAATGTTATTAAGGAGAATTTAGGTATTCACTCCTGTAAATCAAGTGGGCTAGAATGCATAGGAATATAAGACATACTAAGACCACAATGCAAAATTCTGTATTGTAGTATTGTAAAAAATAGTGTTATTGTGTGTAGAGTATGGACTCCTCCTTTTTTTTTTCTTGTAAAATTGTCATATGAATGGTGCTTTATTAATGTTAGTATTATTGCAAGTTTGATCACAAACTTCCTACTTCAGAAAGTGACCTGTCACTGATTTAAATTGAAAATGACACACTAAACATTTTCAGAAGTAGGAAG
This sequence comes from Cricetiscus sungorus, assembly GCA_030556225.1. Taxonomy (NCBI): domain Eukaryota; kingdom Metazoa; phylum Chordata; class Mammalia; order Rodentia; family Cricetidae; genus Cricetiscus; species Cricetiscus sungorus. Next base: position 16,825,996 of record JANBXA010000395.1, on the reverse strand, counting down.
TGTATAATCAAGCAGGGAATCACTTGTAAGAATAAATGTGGATATGTCATCTCTCATAGCTAAGAAGCCTCCTATAATTCAGTGGAAGCCTCTGTGTTAGTCAGCAATCCTGAGAGTCTTGATGAAACTAGTAGCATTACATGCTCAGTTGTCGAGAAGGAGATCCTGAAGGGGTTACACATATATAGATGCATAATGGATATTCTAGAGATAACTACTTGGAGTCAAACCTCAACTCTGTAGTACACATTACCTGTATGACTTTGAACAAACTATTGACATTGACAGAATACAGTCCCCTTCCATGTGACAGAAATAAAAATAAAATCCTGCAATACAAAACTACTGGGAAGGGTCCATAGTTGGTTCTGTGGAAACAGTGGCTGGCTCACTAAGTAAGCTGCTGTAGGCATCCAAGGTATGTTCATCAAGAGAAAAACTTTCAAAATGTAAAGGCACGGCATGTAAGCTCATGGTGGAAACAACAATTTGGGTGATAGATGAATAATCTGAGGGTGTCAGAGAAGAGTATTCAGTGTTATTATAACACACACCAAAACTCTGCCGTCCAGACCTTGGAAGCAAACAGCAAGTAAAGTCTGGACATTTGTTTTTCCCCACCCCCTACTGTTGTTGTTGTTTTGTTTTGTTTTGTTTTTTGTTTTTTTTTTTTTTTATTATTCCACAGTACTGCTTAGCCATTATTCTCAGTGAATCTTCAAGCAAGTTCTTAGAAAAATCTCTGAATTGTAAAGGGTAACTTCAGTTATTTTATAGGTAAATGGCTCAATTGAAAATCACTCATCTTATTCAGATAATGCCTGAGCAATGCCTGAGCAATCTAGGAGACCTCTGACAGTGGAACCAAGATGTATCCCTGGTGCACAAAAGGACTTTGGATGCACGTTCCCATGGAGGGATTCTCCCTTAACCTAGAGGCAGGAGGGAGGGCCTAGTCCCTACTCCAAATGACTTGACAGATTTTCTTGACCCCTCCCAGTGGAGTGATGGGTGGGTGGGATGGGTGGCTGGTCGGGAGGCATGAGAGGGAGAGAGGGAAGGAGGGAGAGGGAACTGGGATTGATGTGTAAAATAAGAAAAATAAACAAATAAATAAATCACTTATCTTCCTTAGGCCACCCAAGTATTCATTAACAGGTAATTTTTTAGTAGATCCAACTAGTATTTTTGCCTGCCATCAACACACATGAGTTGAGATACTTCAGTTTGGCATCCCAGAGCATCAAACCAATCAAAGATAATTGCAAGATAACATGAAGAAATTCTTAGGATACAGAAGAGTGAAAGATACTGCTATCACGCCTTACTTACCATGCTGTCAAGGGAGAAGTCCCAGAGTACAGCTTAGAAATTAATTACATGAGAATATCTTCAGTGGTTCTCAACCATCCTAATGCTGTGACTCTTGGATATGCTTTCTCATGTTGCAATGACCCCCAACCACAAAAGTATTTCATTGCCAATGTAATTCTGCGACTGTTATGAATTGTAATGGAAATACATGATATGCAGGATATCTGACATGAGACCCCAGGGGTCCTGACCCACAGGTTGAGAATTGATGGTGTAGGTGAAGCCATTTAAAGGTTGTTCCTCGGAGCTGAGGATATCAGAACTTCGAGGAGATCTGGCCGGATGCTACTTAGGTGCAATCTGCAAGGCTGCAAGTGTGTAGATGCATACTTCACTGTGATTATTACGTGGTTTTGTTTGCATCCCCTCCTCATGAGTTCTTTCTCTCACTGCTGACAGTACATTCCTCTCAAAGGTAATGGCCTCCTGATAACACATAGTAGACATTACTTTCTCTCCTATCCTAGGCATTTTGCAAAAGACCAAATTATTATTCAGAATCACTCATCATCTTTTTTCTAGCTCCTCCTCTCCATAAGTTCCCTTTCAGTTTAAGCTGTCACCAGCTGTGCTTTAAGTGGCTCAAAGCCTACTTTGTCGTTGATGTTCTACTCAAGACAAGGGATTTCAAAACCGTAGCAAAAAGTATAAAGGTTCTTATAATGTGCCTTGACATGTTTGCATACTTTTTTTTTTTTTACTATACTTCACGTTTCCCACAACCTTCACTGCAGCCTGCAGAATTCTTTGCCTGTAGTATAAGACTGCTGACATGTCTCATGTCTTTGTATGTCCTCTTGCCTTGGACTAAAATGCCCCTTTCAAACTCATCTTCATTTATTGAGATTAGATTCAAATAGTTCCCTTTATAAATGTCCACCTCCTGGCTTAGCTACTGGGTCATATTATCTTATTACTATCGTTCTCAGCTTTCTCATTTTTTTCCAAGAAGTGTGAGAACAAACAATCCATGCTGAACCTGTCCCAGTATCCCTGCATCTCTGGCACTCACCATTAGCCTTGAACACAGGCTTAGTCTGTCAATTATTGTCCCTGTGTGAGACTTTTCTCACTGCAACAATAAAGAAATTCTTTTCTTTTCATGACATACAGAGCAGGACATGTGAAAATTTGAGTGAATTAATAAATATATTCTCTATTATGCGAAGAAGCCAGTTTATGAACAAGAATGCTGCTGAACCTGTAGGAAGAATTTGTAGAAAGGAATGATTGAAAAATTAAATCTATTTTTCAAACACTAAGGGCTTTGGGGATGCTACCATTGTAGGGTTCCTTCCATTTTGAGAGTTTCTTTGCTGTCTTTACAATGCAGTTCTTTTTTAAAATATATTTATTTATTTATTGTATAAACAAGTTCGTTGTGTTTTATGCACTTGCATGGAGATCTGGATAATGAAAATACTTCTATCTTGGGAAAGCCTTATTTCTGAAGATACCATACACCTGGTAACATGACATGTAGAAATCAATTTGGCATCAACCAGAGAGCTTCTTTCCTACTGGGTAGCTTTCTTTGGTCCTAGAAGGAACAGGGTAGACTGCTGAGGGAAGTTGTTAACTGTAATAATAACCAACATAGAAAGATATCACCTGGTATGCAATCATGACCTGATTATTTGACATGAATTTTCTGTTTGTCTAACAGATAGTACATCAATCTTAAGATTTAAAAGTTACCCATAAGAATTCTTTTTGTTTATACAAGATATTCTCCCTTTTAGGCAAAATCAACGTAAACCTGTTCAGATGAAAATTCTCCCAATAAAAATTAAGGATTTATGTCGAGTATTTAATTTAGTGTCTCTGGATATGTTTTATTTAAGTCATAGTGAACATCTAAAATTTTTAGGAAGAAAGCAATCACAACATTGAAGTGTATCCCAAATCTATCAATTTTCATGTTCTTTACGACTGTCCTCTTCACTCAAATTTAATCATCATGCAACTGAATGACTTTGGGAGACAACTTAAGAGACTCCTGACCAGTAAAACTCCTTGGATTCCCTCTTCCGAAGACCTCTGTTCTGTCTCTGTTTAACATATCTTGAGCAGATGGGCCTCACTGAAACTTCTGTTTGTCTTTTCTCATCTTGAAATCCTCTACATTCTTTTGCTCCCACGTTTTGGTTATTTATTTCTTTCAGGTATCTCCACACAATTGCTGCCTATTTAGAGAGCATAAAGGCCTTCCTTGCATAAAATTAGTGACTCTCCTATAATGATTCTTTTGATTCTTTTGTAGAAATTTTCCTTTGCTAGCATATAAAATGTTTATTGGTTTGCTTCCTGTCTCCACTTTCTATGATATAAGCTAAATGAGGACAGGGATATTCTTTTGTTCACTTCTGTCACAGCTTCATTTCTATTGCTGTGACAGAATACCCCGAGATAAAGCCACTTGGAGGAGACAGGCTTTGTTTCTCATACAATGTCAGGTTATCCTCCTTTGGGTGATAGGAACTTGAAACAGCACATCACACCACATCTGTAGTCACAAGGAGAGGGGAACAAATGCAAGCTTGTTCGTGCTCAGCAATTTCTCTGCACTTACACAAGATCACAAACTAAATGGCACCTACAGTGAACGTCCCTCATCAGTAGCTTTATATAAGATAATCCATGTGTACAACTTGAATCATAAATTCAATTCTTTGTAATGTCAGTCATTACTACACCTTTCCTGAGTAGTCTGCATTGTAGCTTTCAGTGGAAGGTTTTCAGGAGGGAGGAAGCATTCTGGTTGGTACCAAATTGATTTCTGCGTGTCCTGTTAGCCCAGTGTGTGGTGTCTTCAGAAATAAGATTAAGATAGTCTCTGACAGGTCAACCTGATCTACCATCCATCATTTAGATTCTGTTTCCAAGTGGTTCTACTTTGTGTCAAGATGACACAACTTACCATAACAGCCTTCATATCCCAGCAATATATCAGAGGTCAGAAATAATTACCAAAATGAAGGACTAAGTCAGTGGTTCTCAACCCTCCTAATGCTGTGACCGTTTAAGACAGTTGTCCATGCTGTGGTGACCCCCAACCATAACTTCTTTCATTTCTATTTCATAACTGTAATTTTGAGACTGTTATGAATTGTAATGTAAATATCTGATATGCAGGATATCTAGTATTCAACCCCAAAAGGAGTTGTAACCTACATGTCAAGGACCACTAGACTAAATAGATAAGCAAAAAATAAATGGAATAACAGCATTTATAATTTTAGTGACGAAAGCAAATATGTATAAATGTTTCAAACTATTACTGCATTGAAAAATTTTACTATTATTTCAAAGACCTTATGTTTCAGTCTAAATAAGTTTTGTAAATTCTACTATTGGAGCTCTATTGTGATTTAAAGGCAAATAAGGTTTTTGTTCTTGTAAATTAGTGATTTTGAGATAGAATCTCCTCAAACTGAAAATCAAAATAGGACTACATCCTCAGATAAGAGGATGGTTACTGTCTTGAGATAGCTTCTGATGAAATCCCACATTGTTTCTAGGTTCCTGGCCACCAGAAGCTATGGGATCACAAGATTATATTTGAGCTTTCATATTTTGGGGTAATTTCCTATGTATCAACAGATTACTAATTTGGATTAGGTAAATATAAATTTATCCATGTCTACAACTTGAATGGTAAATATTATGGTCCCTAACATTAATAAAAACATTTGTTAATTTATATTCTTAGCCACATAGAGCTGTGTCCTAAGAAAAATCATCTAAATAACCACTCAGATAAAAATAGGGAAGTTGGTTTCATTTTTCTAACTTAAGGAGATATTGTTTGAGAAATTCCATGGCATCATACTGTATGTAAAGGTTAAATGTGCTTTGATTTGTTTCTTGTGCCCCATTGCTTTCCAAATAATTTCCCCCATTGTTTCTAAAAGCCGCTGTTTATCTGTGGGAAATTTCCATTTCCTCTCAGAGAGAATTTTGATAGTTTTTTTTCTGTCTATTTTCAGTTCGGCACATCTATGAGACTATGATTTGCCTACACAGTCTCTTACCTAATTTCTGCCCTTTTTGTGACTCACTATCATTTTCTTTGGTGTCCTGAAAACTTTTTCCCCACTGTGACAAGCTAACTTTTACTTCTTTGTTTTATTTCACTAAGGTTGTATTCTAAGAAACAACATCAAACATTACCAAGTGTATAGGGGTTGCTTTTATACTCAACAAAATTAGCTTACCATGTTTGTGTTTAAAACAGGGAAGTATGTCATTTGTGAAACAAATTGGCTTCAGCTAGGCACAATCCGGTTTAGAAGTGAGTCTACACATTCTAACTGAAAAATCTCCATGACATCAAATTCTGGTTCTACCAGTCAATAGGAAGAGAACTATGAATTACATAAATGATGTTCAGTATTTATACTGATAATTGAACTCTCTGTGCCACTGTTTTGAAGGAGTTTCATGGAGGAAGGAAAGTGGTCACTGTGTTCTTTATTTGCTATTTTGGAACTTGCATAAAATCTCCATGCAACTCATTGTTTATGTAACTACATCCAAACCCTTCGCTTTGTTAGGATTCTGGGAGTGAAACTGCTATATGCCTCACCTCCCAGCACTTAGGAATGTAAGTCTGCATCTATAAAGGGAGCTCACAGCTTAATTACATGCTGTCAAGTCACTGAAGTTCAGGTTATAGGTTATTAACCTATGGAACTCCTCACCATATGTAAGATGTAGGGCATTAGGAAAGGGAAACTGACAGAATAACTTATGTGATCCCAAGCACATTTGTTTTCTTGCTTCATGCTGTTTTCAACTCAGGAATTAGCTTTCAATTAAACAGATTCACCTGTGGTAAAAGATCAGCGTGCTGATTTGGGGCAAGTTCAGATGTCATCTTGACTGAAAAGAACTTGCTACTTTTTTAAACTAAAAAAAAAAACATTTAATTGCTGTAATTTTAATGGTTAACTTGGAAGGATACATAACTCATATATATGTATGAATGTATCTAAAGTGTGGTATAGAAGGAAATATAAACACATATATTTGAATTGCCTATTTGTGTTTTCTTCTGCTGAATTATTACTACTATTCTACTCTTTATCAGGTTGTATCTATATACATTCAAGATAAGTCCTATAGACAATGATTATCTCTGTTTTAGTTAATCATTTTTTTTTTGAAATCTTAGCCAATATTCATTGAATGGCAGGAAATAAATATGATTCAACTCATATAAAGTCACTCATGTGGGCATAGCAATTTTACATACCGAGTAAAGAGTAAAATAGAAATTAGCTGACAACCTAATAAGATGAAGTTAGCAAAATTTGCTACATTAATATCATCACTACTTAATCAATGATAATGATATAAATTGATTTGAACTAAAACAATTCACAGAACACTTATGGTAGATTCTTTTTTAAAGGTATAACCGAAGAAAAAAGATTTGGTACCTACAGAAGCTATGGATAGCATAATCTTTAGTGAAGTATTACTGTTTTAATATAGTGTGTGTGTGTGTGTGTGTGTGTGTGTGTGTGTGTGTGTGTGTGTGCCCGCACGTGCGCATGTGCTTTCTCTCACTGTAAAAATAGATATCTAAATAATACATTTAAAATCTTCATCTTGGCTCTTGAGTTCAGCAGCTTTAGTCAATTCCTTTTATATTTAGGAAAGGGGATGTACTCTGGCAAGAATAAGCATTAGAGAGGTTGGTCACATCATGGTACCAAGAGAAAAGACTACAGCCCCAATATTTGTTGTCTAACTTCTTTTACTAGATTTTACCAGTTTAGTGTTATTCTGTCTTCCAAGAGATCCACAGCCTAGCATGTGAGCCTTCTGCCTAAATCTGGGGGATTTAAAGGATATTCATGTTCCTGATTCTGCAGTGTTTTGAAGTCAGATTTTATCAGGTCTTTCTATTTGATAATAAGAATTGGAAAATCCAGATACTAAAACACAAACAACAGCGGTGAAACTCTCTGACCAGGCAGAGACTCCACTTGCTTTACTTGGGAGATCCACAAAGATGACCATAGCTAAGACTCTTAGCACTGATGGAGAGGGTGTCTGCACAGGCCTTCCCCTTTAATCAGATTAGTGACTACCCTAATTGTCACCATAAACCTACATCCAGTTACTGATGGAAGCAGATGCTGTGACCCACAGCCAGGGACTGGTCTGCGATCCTGGAGTTCAGTTGAAGAGAGGGAGGAGGGATCATATGAACAAGGTTAGTGGGTCACGATCATGATGAGGGAAAACACAGGGTCAGCTGACCCAAGCTAGTGGGAGCTCATGGACTATGTTCTGACCACTGGGGAAGCTGCTTGGGGTTGAACTAGACCCTTTGAATGTGAGTGACAGTTATGTGACTTGATCTGTCGAGGGGAGTCCCTGGCAGTGGCCCCACGACCTGTCTATCTTAGGGGCATGAACTGGCTTTTTGCAGCCCATTCCCTATGGTGGGATACTTTGCTAGGCGTTGAAACAGGGGCAGGGGCTTGGTCCTGCCTCAGTTTGGTATGCTAGACTTTGTTGACTTCCCAAGGAAGGCTTTACTCCCTCTGAGGAGTGGGTCCCCATAAAGGCAGGAAATAGGGAGGAGGGGGGATGATGGAAGGGAAGGGAGGGGGGACTGTGGTTGGTATGTAAAATGAAAAATAAAAATTTTTAAATAAAAAGAGTAGTCATTTATTGAAAATTTCCTGGGAAATGCTTGCAAAACCAGATCTGAAAATATTTTCTTTGAATGTTTAGTATATGATTTCCTTTAGGGTATTCTATTTACTTACCTATGCAAATAAGACTACACATATTTGTAAACTTTATAACTTTGTAACTTAACATATGTTTAAATACTTGGTATTCACTGTCCTTCCTCCAGTCCCTGGGGCATTGTGGCACCGATATTTTATTCATAGTATCTGAAATATTTCTCTTTTATCATCTCCTGTTTTCTTTCAATTTTGTCTTTATCCAACAAGTTGTCCATTAAAGGCAGTGCAGCCAGAATTCTCATGTGCTTGTTTCTACATATCATGCCTTAGGCTTTCTATAAATTAACTTCCAGGCATGACTGTCATTTCAACTTGACATGATTTACTACTCCTGTAAGGTACTTTAGAATATATGGACCGCCTGCTTTTGCTCCTGGCCAAATCTAGCATGATATATATATATACATATATATACATATATATATATATAAAATGTGTGATATATATATACATATATATATATCATGTGTGTGCTATATATATATGTGTGTGTATGTGTGTGTATGTATATATATATATTGTATATATTTTCATATCCATACTATAGCCCTTTCAGGATGCCCAGAACTTACTGAAAGATGTCTCTCAAAAGCTGTGCTAAGATTTGAAATGAATTTCAGTGCCATCAGATGCTCCAAATCTCTGTCTGTGTTTCTCTCTCTCTCTCTCTCTCTCTCTCTCTCTCTCTCTCTCTCTCTCTCTCTCTCTCTCTCTCTCTGTGTGTGTGTGGGGGGGTGTATGTGTGTGTGTGTGTGTGCCTAATAACATTTCCAAAGTTTTCATAAAAACATTTCTGGCAGTTTTGCACTACCAAAGGCATCACCCCACTTTGAATATTATATTGCCTCCTAATTTTCAGTACATTCTAATTCAGTAATAATTCCTAATTAATTTTATTTTCTAAGAATAACACTCCTTCCTTCAAATCGAGTCCTGTTCCCACAATTTGGTTCTTGTTGTTTTGACTTGCCTGCTCCTCCCCCACCCCCCCAGTCCCATGAGCATCCTGACCCTCTCTCAGTAATCTGCTCTTTTCTTCTGCTTAAAATGTTCCCAGGTCTGCCTGCCATAGTGTAAAAGATCAAATTCCTTCCGCCTGACTCCAGAGCATTTCTTTTCTGAAGACTCTTTCACATGGGCTAATTCTCTTTGCAGCATCCATTCTCTTAATCAGTTGTAACATGATCTTGACCATATTCTTGAAGGGAATTCTTCAGTCCTCAGGTAGCTTACCTCCCAGTCTACCTGAAAGCTCCTTTCAGTCTACATTCTAATTGTGTCTGAACAGATGGCCCATTGAAGGATCTTTCTACGTGAATTCTGTTCTTGGCCTTTTAGGTCTTACGGTTTCTAGTTTTCCCTCTCATATAGGGCCTATTTGCTCCACATTGCTGACTCGACGTCATGTTGCGAAGAATTCTCTTGTTCTGCCAAGTGATGATCTCATCCATACCCATATCTCAAATCCTCACCCTCTATGGCCATTTCTACTCGCTAGTCAGATGTTACAATTATACACTAGTTCTACCCAAGTATACTTGTCTAAGTAAAGCCGGAATTTTCTGTTGCTGCTTTCGGGCTGGTGCTGTTTAAGTCAAGAGTGGTTGATTTGCTCCTGCTTCCAGAGTGCTGAGATTACAGGCATGTGGAACCAAGTGTTCTAATGATCCTAAAGCTCAAGTTTAAAAGCTACCGCCCTTGGATTTTCTTAATTGTAGCAGTTGCTTTCCATTGTAGACAGTGTCTAAAATTCAGCAAGTCAAGAACTTTTATTTTCTTTCTCTTCTTACTTTCAGGGCAAATCATTTTATAGTTTTATCGTTTTCTCTTCTTCTCTGGTTTTCTAGTATCTTTCTTCATGTAGTAGTGTTGATCATCCTGCATGCATTTTCTTCTCTAATCTCACTGCATCCACACTTAAACATCTCATTTCTTTCTGTCTACATCCGTTCAACATAATCTGTTTGTTGCACTCCTCCCAAAGCAAGCTTGATGCCCACTCAAGTTCAGAAGGAGAAACTTCTCTCACATTCTCTACTGCAAAACTAAGCTTCTTAGACTTTTGGCTCACATACTCATTTTCCTATTACCTTTTTCTCACCCATCTTTTTTATTTCCCCTCTAAGTATAACATTCCAATTCCCTCCAGATCCAAGACAAATCTTTGATGTGAAGTGTTGAATTTAATTATTAGAAATATCAAGGGTAATATGCATCTCATTTTGCCTTGCTTTTTTTTTTTTTTTTTTTTTTTGGTTTGTTTTCATCTGCCAAGTGGAGATGATGCTGTCTTTTTTATCTCAGACTTGTAAACTTAATTTGAAATGAGATAATGATGGCTAAGTCCTGAACAAAATAATTTGAGAATACTTCCCTAATTTATCTTATTTTCCATGAATACCTACCCTCATTTCTGTCATGATGAATTTTATAACTATGGGCACATATTTTGCATCTTCAATAATCTCTGAGAGAATGCACTCTTGTCTTTAATCATGTCTCTTTTTTTTATCCATCATGGTACTTACTATTTATTGTAGGAACTATAATGCATTTATTGAACATATTTTTGAGTAAATATTTTTAAATACCTCTTTTGAAATAAAAAGCAGAATCTTAAAAGTAAAAATGTGAACAATTTCATTGAGAATCCTACTTTGTGGCTTAAGAAAACCCAAACCATTAAACTTTTTGGTAACTAAAGAGAAAAACAGGAGTTCATATGAATCAATTAGCTGAATATTTGCCTATTGTCTGCAAGGCAATGCCCTCTCCAGCATTAGATAAATTTGGTATGGGGTAACATGCCTTCAATACCAGCCCTCTGTAAATTGCAAGAAGGAGTAAAATAAGTTCAGGGTCATCCTTTGCTAACATAGTAAATTTCAGGCCAACATGGGCTATGTGAGACCCTGTCAAAAAAATAAATGATTAGGGAAGCGTAAACACCTAGGGATGATGTTCCTACTTAGGACACTTGATGACTGGGTTCAAGCATGGGCACTGCCAAAGAGGGGAAAAATCCCATAGAATTGACTTCTAAACCTAAATGCATATATAGTATAAGGACAGACTTGTGTGTTCTCTGAAATGTTAACCTTCTACACATTTTGAGGTATGTGTATCGAGGGGGAAAGAGACGACTCTTATATACTTTTATGTTTAACTGGATTTCCTGTGGATCTTGGTTGCTGGGGTCACATAAAAAGCATTTTGTTGTGTTACAGAGCTGCATATAATTAGACATTTGAAGTCAGGTTACATTACTAGAACCTGAGATGTGCCTCAGAGTCTTTGCCTAGCAGAGGGCACTGGTTTGAGTTCCAATACAACAAGAAAGAAAATACCAGTAACAAAGTGGTATTATCATGGTATATGTTTTAAATATACACATTATACACACATGTGTTTCTTCCTAGACTTAGAACATTAAATTATTCTTGTCATTTCTTTTTAGTGTTTTGTTTAATTATACTCCCATCAGAGAATTCATATGTCATACATTGAAAACATACACATATATTACATTACTATAGGAGAGAGAACTTCTCCCAAACATCTTTGAAATGTATAATCACAGCAAAGGGTATAGAACAAACAGAACAAACACGTTCTGGTCCAACATACCCAGTCCTACCGAGAAAGGCATCTTTTAGTGTGCACCTTCACCGTTCACCAACTCCCACATCTTGCTGTGGAGACTCACTATTTGTATAGATAGAGCCAATCTACTCCGAATAAACTAAGTGCCATGGTTTGCTTTATTTTTTACATTTAGAAACTTTCCTGTGTGAATCTGTGTGTAAGTGTATGTGTATGTGTTTATGGGTGAGCCAGATAGCTGCTCATGAGTGCATGGAGTCCAGAGCAGGACAGTGAGTGTCCTCCTTCATCACTCTTTACCTCCCTCCTCTGGGATACAGTCCGTGAGTGATTCTGGATCTAAGCTGGACAGCCAGCAAGCCCTGAAGACTTTGTGTCTCATCCCACCACGGTGATGAATGTAAAGCAGGGCCAAGATCATGATCGCTCAGCTCTTTTCATTGGTTTTGGGATTTAAGGTCAGGTCCGCATGCTTGTGCAAGAAGGGCTGTTATCCCCCAGGCCACCTCTCCCTTGGCTTGAGAGAGAATTGAACCTCTATATTCTTCAGTCCCATTGAAGTTGAATATTTTGAGGAAATGTATTCATTAAGTGTGGTCCCTGATTATGCATCATGTGCCTCTGGTAGCCTAACACCAAACAGCACAAAATATTTTCTGTTGTTGGAGAAATCAGAGAATTCATAATTTGTCTATAGAATCTTAAAACAAAGTTCGAGTGTCATATTGATTATAAATTTCTTTGAGATTTGAATGCTTCGTGATCAATACAAGATGACAGGGGACTTACTGCTCAGATGGAGAGGCAGGTTCACCATAGATATAAGAGAAACTGATCCTGTACTCTATAATCTGTTGGGAGCGTGAAGTACACAAATTACTGGTGACTACTTTATCCTGTGAGATGGGATTGGTTGCATTCATACTCGACAGGATGTGTTAACATGAGAGAAAGCAGTGCGTGCCACATGCCATGGAGGTCCATAGCAAATATGTCACAAGCATCCAAATTTCCTGAGTCATAACTTTTTCTTCTTGCATCATTTAATATGCATGCTATTAAGCACTCACATTGCCTTGCCTTGCTCTGCTGGCAATGAGATACTTGATGTTCAGGCTTATCCAAGTTCATCTTCCTCACCCATCCCTAGAGTTGTGCATATTAACATTCAGACCAAAACCAAAGATGCCCTTATTGTAATTACAGTTCAGCAGCTCTTAATTATTTATGATAATGAGTTACTGGAAAAGCTTGATCAAAAAAAATTGTTCAGAGATTTGTTACCTTTCATGAACTTTCATACCGTCCCTTTGGGGATGGTGCTCAGGATATAATAAGGAAAACTGACAGGGTGACTCCACTCAATGACTCATCAGCCAGGGACAGCTTCTTTGCTGAGGGCCTCTGCAAAGGTGCAATGCCTGTACCACTATGCTCTAGAACATGATGGAACAGGCAAATCTGAGAGCCTCTGGCTACAAATATTTGTCGATCCAGTGAATGAGAGGTAATTTACCTGATATGTCTTTAGACGTGAAATATTTTATTTCATTTTCTTCATGATGCCTAGAATCACTGAAGCAATAAAGAGTCTTCACAAACAAATCACACACTCGAAAGAAACATTTTCGTCAATTCTGAAATACTTGAGAAAGACAACACTGGTGGTGCACGAAAGGACTTTGGGAGCACATTCCCCATGGAGGGACACTCCCTTAGCCTGGAGACAGGAGGGAGGGCCTGGTCCCTACTCCAAATGACTTGACAGATTTGGTTGATCCCTCCTGGAAGGCACCACCCTCCATGTGGAGTGGGGGGGAATGGGATGGGAGGGTGGGGAGGCATGAGAGGGAAGGAAGGAGGGAGAGAGAGAGGGAGGGAGAAAGAAGGAACTGGGAACTATACGTAAAATAAGAAAAAAAAAGACAACACTGAAGCATTTTAACTCAATGTTATTCAGAAAATAATGCTCCGTGAGCTTGTTCACGTGTGTCATATTCTAAACTATCCATTATATGATCATTTAGATATAACTAATGGTTTTCTTGTGGTAGATACTCGGAGTTGAGTCATCTAGAGAGTGGAAGACACATGCACCTTTGGTTGTCAAGTGAGTAAACTAATTTTACTCTACTCAAAATTTGTTAAATACTTTGTAATTATTTATATCTTTATGGCTGGACGTGTAAAGGCAAGGTTAAGCAAGCTGCTGTACCCTTACATTTATTATTGCTGTGGATAGTGGTATAGATTAGGGAGGATTTGATCAAATTCAAGTTCGTTCCAGTCTGTATGAACTCATATACTTCCTAGTCTGTCGGTACTCCAGGGAAGACTGAGGCAACCATAAGTCTTTGTTAAATAAGTCTATGATAACAAGCGTTAAGTATTTATTAGATAGTTCGATAAGATGTCCGCTTAACAAAACAGTAGGAGAAGGTTTCTCCTGGAGCCTATAATCACCTTAACTCTTGACCAGATTTGTGATACCATGCTTGATTTCTCTTCAGTGGAGCAGGCCTCAAATCCAGTCAGACAGTGGTTAGTTAAAGCACTAATCAGTATGCCACTGTTGCACTAGTGAGGATGTCTTACCAAGTCATCACAGGATCCACAGCTAGGTAGAACCATTGATGACATTTCTGCCCAACAACTTGCTTAGCACTTTATGACAGTGTGAAGCCTAGATATATTGACAGAAAATGCTGTAAAGCATCTGCTTTCCTAGAAGTGGAATGTAGACTAAGAAAAGCAATCTCTTAATTTGAATACAGAAGTCTAAATTTTAATAATATCTATTCTAGTATCTATTACTGAGACTCAAACTGTGTGGGAATCCTTGTTCTTTCTGTTTGTTTGTTTTTGAGACAGGGTTTTTCAGTAAAACCTGGAGCTCCAGGCTCTCCTGGAGCTCACTCTGCAGACCAGCCTGGCCTTAAACTCAAAGAGATTCACCTGGACCTGCCTCCCAAGTGCTGGAATTAAAGGCCCGCGCCACCACTGCTTAGCTGGGAATTATTTTTCTTATAGCACTTGAGAAAGCTGGAGTGGAAGGAGTCTTAAATTTCACTGAGACCCAACTGGGAAGAGAATATGATAAAAGATGGGACTATTTTGAGAAATTCAGAGATGCCAAAGATTAATGGCCCCCACCAACAATAAATATAGGGTTTTATAGATTAAGAATGACTAGAAGTAGACTTTCCAGAAGAGGTCGTTCCCTCTCCGTGGAGCAGATGGGGGGGGTGAGTGGACAGAGCGGGAGGAGAGGAAGGAGGGGGAACTGGGATTAGAATATAAAAAATAAATTAATAAAAAATATTTTTAAAAAGAATGGCTAGAAGAATCCGAGGAGCCAAATTTGGATGACTCACATCTGGTTAAAAATGATAGAAAACGTCACTGTTCATTCAACCGAAACATGGCAAAAGGAAAGCAAATGTGATGGACACATCGGCAAACTTAGTACTGACTGTGTGGAGTAACCGTAACTGCCTTTTTTTCCCTTCCTTTACTTATATATTCTTGTGTGAACCATCAAGAAAAAAAACCCCTGGTATTATGTTTAAAAACTCATTACTCAGCATGGAGAAAGCATATACTCTTCAAGCCTCATTTAATTTGTATCTACAAGGAATGATGACTACTAAGCTGGGCCTCTAATTAAGAACTTAGGGTAGCAGGATGAAGCGTAACCCAGTGACCACCCATGAGCTTCGCTAATGGTTGGGTTAAGTGCACTCAGGTGGAGACAGGCTTTCGGGGCCAGTTTGGGCTGTGCTTCCATGGTGATGGAGGCTCTGCACAACAAGGGAGTGCGCGTCTAATTCAAATGACACATCACTGCATCCGGTCTTTGGGGACCTAACTCAAACCAAACACTCTAGTCCTAATATAATGTGTTACAAATTGGTTTTGTATTTATGTGTGTGTGTATAAGAAGGTAAAGTAGTGTTTTCAACCATCATAACTTGCACTGTGCAATAAAAACCTTTCAGCATCCTTGACTTCCTTAAGTTACATTTGGCCTAAATACGCATTCATACATAGAAAACTGGTATCTGAATTTATTTGTAAGTTTCATCTAGAATTTTGCAACAAATAACTGAGATTTGGGCAGGCAGCCATCAGGCTCTTCTAGCAATTTGCAACCTTCAAATTGCTCAGAAGAATCCAGCTATGTAAATGCTGTTCTCTGGGTAATATGGGCATTTCTGTATGTTACCTCCTTGGTGTTCAAACAAGTTACTACTCTGGTAGCTGGGGACAAGAGAGATTCTCAACATTGCCATTCCGCCTCTGAGTCACTGAATATACCTGAGGTGACCTAGACATTTTTATTTTAACACCGAGTCTGGTATTTTCTCATATAAGTCGTATAGTTATTTACTTTCCTTCCCACGTGTTGATTGCGAAAATGATCTTTTGACAATTGGGAAAGTAAGCTAAAGCTCACACCTTTTTTCTTTAAATCTCTACTATAGTTATGTGTTGCAATGTAATCACACAAAGTATTTCCTCTCAGGCTAAGTTGAAATACTATTGGAGTATGGTGATCAAATTTGTATGGAACTACCTTTTGATTTTCTGGAAAATTTCAACAAATGATTCCAACCTAATGCATATTGTAGGTCAAAATTAATTTCTAACTACTATTTTAGGTCAAAATTAGTTTCTAGCTAGAGCTTTAACTTTCACTTACTTCTTTGCTTGTTGCTTTCCTTTTTCATTTGAATCAAGGTCTAACTATGCACCTCAGGCTGGCCTTGAACTCTCTATAGGTGGATTGTGCCTCTGAGTCCTCCTGCTTCAGTCTCGAAAATGCTGACATTTCTGTACGGCTGTTCTTGGACCTCACTTAATTTTTGTCATCATTGTCTTCTTCTTTGTCTACTTCTCCTTTCTTTTTTCTCCTCCTAATTCTATTTTTATTTCTCCTCCTTCTTTCAACATCTTATTGACTTAGACAGGGTCTCACTATGCATCCTTGGCTGATGTAGAACTGACTCTGCATATCATGCTGATGGCAAACCCAGAGGTGTCCCTGTCTCTGTGTCTCGGGTTCTAGTACTGGGAATCAAAGTGTTACCGACATGTGTGGCTTCCTGTTTCTTCTTAAAATTTTTCTTTGCAATAATCCTTTTTGACTGACTATTTTCATCCTTAGCATTAGGCTTTAATATGTTTTCTTTTGTTATCCAAATAAAACTGCTTGAAACATTCAAATATTGTAAGGCAAGGCAACACACGTTTCCCTATGGTTAGTAAATGATCAGAAAATTCTATTTTTTCTTCAAATTTAGTTTCTATTAAAGTTGTTCTTTTGCCTTTTTTTGTTTTTATCATACTTAGAGATATTTTTCTACTTTCCCAGTTTTGTTTTCCATGTCTTTAGCACCAATTCTGTTTACTAATACTAAATAGTCAGGTAAATTAGAATTTTCCAAATCTTATAGTGATTGACACAATGCTCACAGAAACAACTCAAGTAACAAAATGAAATTTTTGAAAGCTTTTTAGAGGTAATATTTTGCTTATATTTCATGTCTCATAGAAATAACTTTTAGAAAGCAATATATGGACAAGTTTTTAACCCAGGAGTCTAAATACTAGATATACTCAACACTAAACTTGAAAGCTTTATATTCTTATTAACTTTTCATGCTGCCAAAGAAACCAGACTACTTACATTACACATTTTTGTTTGCTTGTTTGCAGCACAAAACGCATCCCGAGAGGTAGAACTAAATTCAGACTAAATATTTATAGTTTCTGTGTTTCTAGAAGGCAGTTATAAACCTGCATCCGACGAAAGACTATCTCCAGTACTTTATATGTGCGTAGAAGATCCTATAGACTAGGCCAGGTCTGGTCTCTGCTATGGAGTGGTTGATTGCCATTCATCATTTCATTCTCCTTAGCTTCTCTCTTAACTTTTATTTGCTTAGTTGTAGACAGAGTCTTCTTCGTTCAGAGAATATGAGCACTTCAGCATATTTGCCTCCTAGGGATGCAGCTGAGATTCCAGGAGATAATAACATAATATACAAAACTCAGAAAAAAGAAACCTTCAATTCAGACAGGAGACATGACATGGCTTTGATAATTCCACCGAAGGAACCACCTGGAACATTTCCTCATGAAGCTAATTCTACATATTGCAAGATTAGTTTTTCATTTTTGATGGCTTTTTCTTCCCACTTTCTCTGTTGTTAAAATTCTGATTTTTTACTCCCCTGTGGATTCCTAAGCACTGCTCTATATAAAGAGAAAGCTGTTACATATAGTTGCTAAAGTGTTATATATCATAAAACATCAGTAAACAAAGTGCACAATACCGGACCTGTGTCTTGGGGTTATTAGAGCTACGATGCTACACCACAACACAGGGAAGTTGGAAGGAAAAGGTCAATTTGGCAGGCACTTCCACAACATTGTTCATCATTGAAGGAAGCCAGGACAGGATCTTAAGTAGGGCAAGAACCTGGGGGAAGGAGCTGATGTAGAGGCTTGGAGGGTAGCTGTTTGGTAGCTTATTCACCCGGTTTTCTTATAAAATCAAGTACCTCAAGCCCAGGGATAAAATCACCCACAATATGCTATGCTTTCCCCCATCAATCCCTAAGAAAATTCCTTACGTCTGGCTCTTATGGAGGTGTTGACTCAATTAAGGTCAATCAAGTTGACGAGACTAACCAGCACAACTGACATAATGAATATTTCCATTAAGCAGTTCTAAATAATGAATGAAATAGCAAATTTTTAGTAATTACATACATTTCTTCCTTTATTTAAAGTATCTCAGTCTCATTCTACTAAGAATTACCTAATTTCTCTAGTTCATATTTTCAGTATTGATATTTTTGATTGGTTCCTGTGTAGATAAAATACAGGTGCCACAGAACTTGAGAGCTTGATTTTTTTTAATTCAAGATAAATGTAGAATTTTAATAATTTGTGATTTTGTTTTGAAATAACTTGATAGAATTAAGTTTAAATAGTACTGGAAAAGTTACCTTCAATGGCACATAAGTTTTGAAAACTCAACCTTATGACAGATCAGTTACTCACGCCAATTTTACTTTGAAAATGTTTGGTTTATTCTGGAATATATGACAATTTCTATTGTCTACTACAATAGTTTGTCAGATAACTCTGTAAAGTAAAAGTAAAGTGTTGGCCACACACCTGAGGACCTAACTGGAGTTCGCATTTCCAGCACACATTTAAAATACAGATATTTGTGACATCTTACTTAAAACTTCAGAGCTCTTTAGGTAGAGATGGGATCAGTAGAGCAAGTTGGCCAGCCTGAGTAGTTGAATTCATGAGTTTTGTGTTCAAGTCAAAGATTCTGACTTAATAAATAAGGTAGAGCGTCATCTAGGAGGACTCCCGATGTAAATAAGTAGACTTTAGACTTTTCATTGCCCACATCTGGATAATCACATACGTGTCCACCCAAATATGTGTACACATGTATGTGCAATATACACACATAGATACAAGAACAATAACAACAAAGAAGAAACCAAAACAAGGCCTACTTTTCATCCTATGGGCATAAATACAATGGTGCTTTCTTTTACTCTTGCCATAGTAACATAATATTTGGCATATTAATAACCAATGCCAAAAATTGATGCTTACCTTTTCTATGTCAAATAATGACAATTATCATACAACATATCTTATCTTTTAGTAATAGCAAAACAAGTCACATCATTTTAGTAATCTCAGATTTCCTATTGATAAAAGCTAGACATAGTCAAATAACTCAATGATACTGTGTATATTACTGTCTTAGTTATTTCCAATACCATGGTAAAATACCATAAGAAAGGCAACTTAGAGAAAAAAGATGTTGTTCATTAAGTAACAGAGAGATAAGAGCCTATCATAATGACAGGGAGCTCACATCTTGAAACACAAGCAGGAATCAGAGAAAGGAATCCATACTGTGTCCCACCCCTTTAAGCTTGTGGCTATACCAAAATGCAAATGCATTTAGTTCAACTTCAGAAGTTCACATAATTTCTCCCAGCCTTTACATTGAAGGTTCAAAGTCTCCACTGTGACTTCAGGCAATCTTAACTTCAGCCCCTCTAAAAGGATAAAAGCAAATCACACACTTCCAGCATACAATGACACAGAATATATATCACTCTTCCAAAGGGAGTATTAGGCGCATAGGAAAGAAATACTAGACCAAAGCAAGACTGAAAGTCATCAAAGCAAACATAAAATCCATGCCTAATGTCCAATGTCAAAAGTTTTGTAAGACTACACTCTTCAAGCTCAGCTCTCTGCAAAATATTTCTTTCATCCACAATGGATCAACTCCCTACGTGTAGCTCCTTTTAGTAGATATTTTAAGGATTCAGGTATTATGCTGTCCTGACCCTGTCACCTGGCAGAATGAACTCAGGCAGTACCTTGGTCAGCAAAGGGTTCCATGATTACATAGTCTGTTTGCAGGTGCAAAGGACCCCTTTAAATGAAAGATCTCTGCCAACTTACTCTCTTTTTTTCCTGCTCTCTTCCTCAAGGGTCCCCTGGGGCAGACAGGACTTTTCCTATCTCTGTCATCTCTTCTGTCCTCTCTCTGTCTCTGTGTCTTTTTACCTTTTTTCTCCCCCCACCCACCCCACTTCCCCTTCTAATAAAATTTCTCACTAAGCTCTGTTTACCTGGCATGTTTCTCTGGTGCCTTAGTCACACTTGCCTGCCATGGGATCCATGCAAGTCCCCTTGTATTATCATAACAGAAAACCCACAGCTCTCTCATCTCAAAAATCTTAGGGCTTCAAAGTAAGCCAGACGTCATATTTAAACTTCATGTAACAGCCTCTGACCCCACTTTAACCCCCCAGTAGAGCCAGAGATATGGCAACTGACAATATGGCAAGTTAAGTGCTCCTATCTTGAACCCAATAGGAAGCATAAAGAGATTGGCCTGGGAATGGAATGTCCCTTTTAAACCTCAAAGTTTTTACCCAGTGACATTCTTCCTCTAACAAGGTCATGCCTATTAAATTGCCCAAACGCTGCCAACAATTGTGTCCTAAATAGTAAAATTCCTGAGAGCACCAAAATAACAAATGTTAGAACCCATATTTGATATGATTCGATGTGCCTTGTTGAACAAGACCTGTTTTAACAACGAGGTGAAATAAATTCCATTCGAGTCAATAAAAACATCACTTTTGTAAAGGTTGAAAGAATGAATATGTAACTTCCAATGGCATATTTGATGGAGAGTTAGGGTATATATATAACACATCCAGCACTCATACGACAGCAGCAGTTCCTCCAAAGCCCTTGTCTTTTCTATGACGTCCACTTGGACTGAGCACTGTTGAAAATGTGACGTGAAAGCTTTTAAGCATGGCCAGTTGCAGAGGAGACCTACCGTGTTCTTGTTTCCAGTTCACGTTTGTCATAGGACTTTACAGACTTAGGTTTTTCCTGGTTAACACGTCACCCTTGCGATGCTGGCTCTGCACATTCTTTCGCTGCACTTGGGGGAAGACTTTAGTTACCAGCTCTGCTGAAATTAATCAACCACACTTCTAATACTTTGGCTTTACAATAATTCGGGCAGCAATTCAACCTTGAAAAGTTAACCTTGTGATCCAGAACCCCCCCCACACACACACATTCAAATTCTCCAAGGTGAATTTTAACAGGCATTGTTTGTCATTCTGTTGTGGAAACAGGGTTGGGAATTATCTCAGAAAGACTCTTTGCCCAGTGTGACCTAGAAAGTTAATAAAAGGACACTGACCACTATAGCCTGCCCTGTTTTTGAGTTATACATTACAGTTATAATGAATGATAGTTTTGTCCAAAGTCACATTGAAATTCCTCATGAAATTTAGCATTTATGCATTTTACGGTCTTCTGAAAGATAGATTATTACCAGGTAGATTTTAGAGAGGGAATGCATAGTTTTGTCGGTCAAATTTGAGTTCCTTCTACTAAGGAAAATTGAATGTTTTTGGTCAACCGTCTGTACTTATAGCACACTGTTAGCCGTCACCACGTCATATACTTCACCCTATAGGCGAATGATTTATGGCGATCTCACATATGTAAACAAATGTTTCAAAATATCCTTCGGTTCTGAAAAAAACATAAAAGATTCTTCTTATTTTATTATATGAAATAAATCAAATGCTATTAAGAATGAAAAAAATAAACAAATACTTGCTTATATGCTATAAAAAGTGATAAAATATATTTCTTTTGTACAACATGGTAATCTATATTTTATTCATGGTTAGAAACAAGCTCAACTGTTATTTCGCAGCCAAGAGTTATTAAAATGTGTCTTATGTTCTAGGAACTTTGCTAGCACTCCTGTTTTGGATCAATTTTAATACTATAATAGCCAATATCAGCTACTAATCTTTACTGACATTAGAAAGATTTAAGAAAGAACACGAATTGGGTCTTCACCTTTATTTCCATAATCTGCTTTATGTTCTAGGAAAAAATAGCCTAAGAATTATTTTCTGGGACATATATTGTTTACATAACATGTTCATAACTCATAATAATTAAAGTTAATGATAATGGCCTTACCTCACTAATCTGGAAATACATAAACGGCAGATGTGGAAATGTGAGGAAAGATAGATATTTTGAGCATTAATTTCATATGTGTCTGTTAGAAGTCTACCTCATATTCATTTTGCTGAGTCTACAAAGATAAAATATTGGAATTAGAATTGTTAAAGATATATAAGTAATTAATATTTTTCTATCTCTACCAAATCCAAGCAACTCCATAACATACATAACCAAAATCAGCATTCTGGTGTCTTCTTTCTGTATTTACATTTTTTTTAATGGATTAGTCAAGGTTATTTCTAAAGTATTGAATTTTTAAATCCTGGCAGTTGATTTACCATTACCCATTCATCTCTAGTTTTTGGTAATTGGGACAGTCTCAAAGGATACAGCAAAGGGTCAGAACTGTGTCTCACGTAGTAAACAACCTTAATTAGCTTATTTATTATGATTCTTTATTTAGAAGTTCATTTAGGGAGAAATAAGAATTCTCTCATATCATTAATATAAAGTAAAAATATGAGCAGTATCTACACATTTTCATTTTCCCGCAGATTTGCTACTTGTCACTCATCATTTAAGTTTTGTAACATATTTGGAGTATACTGAAATTCACTTATTTCTAGGTAAATTTCACTCTTGTATGAACTTTTAACCATTAGTATAACTATTTACAAATTTCAGTAAGTATGTTAGATTCCCTTAACACATCCTTTCCCACTGGACCTTTTAACTTCCAGTAATTCTTGAAGCAAGAAGAGTTTGCAATATTGTCTTGTTGCTTACTAAACTATAAGTGCAGTGATTGAAACTTGTGAATACATGAGGGTTGTTGATCTATGCCACTATTTCCAAATTACTTTTATTTTACTGTGTTAAAACAATTGCCATAAATAAAACTAGGAATCTATTTATTAGAAGATATAAAACTCACTTCATTCTTGGATAACATGGTTGTAATATCTCCAAAATACACAAAGAACTCAAGAAACTAGTTACCAAAACACCAAATAATACAATTTAAAAATCTGGTAAACCTAAGCATTGGTGGCATAAGCCTTTAATCCTAGCACTCAGGAGGCAGAGGCAGGTGGATCTCTGTGAGTTCAGGGCCAGACTGGTCTACAGAGCAAGTTGCAGGAGAGGCTCCAAAGCAATACAGAGAAACCCTGTCTCAAAAAAACAAACAGCGAACAACAACAACAACAACAGACAAAAACAAACTAAATAGAACTAAATAGAGAATTCTCAATGGAGGAATTTAAAATGGCTGAAAGACACTTATGAAAGTGCTCAATATCCTTAGCCATCAGGGAAATGCAAATCAAGGCAACTATCACACACCATACTACTGTCACAATGGCTAAAATCAAAAGTACCAAAGACAGTTTATGCTGGAGAGGATTTGGAGAAACGGGTACTCTCCTCCACTGTTGGTGGGATGCAAACTTGTACAGCCATTTTGGAGATCAGTATGGCTGTTCCTCAGGAAAATGGCAATCAGTCTACCTCAAAATCCGGTAATTCCACTCTTAGGCACATACCCAAAAGGTGCATATCCATATAATGAGGACATCTGTTCGATTGTGTTCAAAGCAGCATTATTTGTAATAGCCAGAACCTGTAAGCAACGTAAATACCCCTCAGCTGAAGAATGGATGGAGAACATGTGGTCCAGTTACACATGGAGTATTACTCAGCAGAAAAAACAATGGAATCTTGAAATTCGTAGGCAAATGGATGGAACTAGAAGAAATCATCCTGAGTGAGGTAACCCAGTCACAGAAAGACAAACAAGATATATACTCACTCATATATGGATTTTAGACATAGAGCAAAGGATTGCCAGCCTACAATCCATACCACTAGAAAGCTAGGAAACAAGTATGACCCTTAGTGAGATATACATGGCCCCTGGAGAAGGGGAATAGGACAAGATCTCCCAAGTAAATTGGGAGCAGGGAAGGAGGGGAGAGGGAGTTAGGAGGAAGAGAAGGGAGAGGTGGGCATGAGGGAACAGGAAGATTAAGAAAAGAGATAACATAATACAGGGATACATTGTTGGTTTTAAGAAAAATCTGGCACTAGGGAAATGTCCAGAGATCTACAAGGATGACCCCAACTAACAATCTAAGCAGTAGTGGAGAGGCTACTTTAAATGCCCTTCCCCAATAATGAGATTGATGACTACCTTATATGCCACCCTAGAGCCTTCATCCAGTAGCTGATGGAAGCAGAAGTAGACACCCACAGCTAAACACTGAGCCGAACTCCTGGAATCCAGTTGCAGAGATGGAGGAGTGATGAGCAAAGGGTTCAAGACCAGGCTGGAGAAACCCACAGAGACTGCTGACCTGAACAAGGGGAAGCTCATGGGCTCCAGTCTGACAGCTGGGAAACCAGCACAGGATGGACCCAGACCCCCTGAATGTGGGTGTTAGTTACGACTGGGGAGTCTATGGGGCCTCTGGTAGTGGATCAGTATTTATCCCTAGTATACAAATGGACTTTGGGAGCCCATTACACATAGAGGGATACTCTCTCAGCCTAGGCACATGGAGGAGGGCCTAGGCCCTTGTCCAAATGATGTGATAGACTTTAAAAATCCCCATGGAAGGCCTGGGGAGCAGAAAGGGGATGGGATGGGGGTTGGTGGGGGGCAGTGGAGGACAGGAGGGTGAGGGACCTGGGATTGACTTGTAAAACAAGGTTGTTTCAAATTTAAATTAAAAAAAAATATAAAGAAAGTGTCCTTCTCTAAACATGATGACATATAGGAAAAGAAAGTAGTGTGAATTTATTCCTATATGCTTTGCTAGATATTAGATATAATCTTTTCATAAAGTTTTGTATGATAATTATAGAATGAGGTAATGGATCTTATTACTTCAGTAAGCAGTTACTTAAAAGAGTCAAAATCAAACACATATTGTGAGGAAAGAAGAAACAAAACAAATTCTAATAGAAAGAACCAACAGGGTATTGCACAAATTTACATGAAATAACTTCACTTAAAAAGAAAGAACCCATGCATAAAATCAGCATACAAGTTAGGACATATTTTGACAACAAATTGGAACAAGTATGTAGGAAACCCATCCAAAAGTTTTCTTAGATATTATTTACTACACATTTGTTTTGTCAAGAAATACTAACCAATCTTCAAATAAATTGCATGTGCTGGTTTATCTCAGCAATTGTATAATACCAAATGACATGCAACTTGTTTGAAACATAACTCTTTAAATAAAGGAAATACTACAGACAGGATACAATAATCTTTTATTTTTCTGGATCAGTTGTAACTTGAAGAAATAAAACTTTCTATTTATCACATGAAGTTTACCAAACCGGTAAGGCAGTATAAAAGGAAGCAGTCCAATGTTATTTTTAAAGCTATCTCAGGATTAAATTGTATTCCTTTGTCACTAGAAAAATATGTTTTAAATATAACAATAACTCTACTCTGAAAATGTATAAAATGCAGCCACAGAAATATAATTTTTCATATACAGTAGAGGTTTAAATAAATACAAAAATAAAAATGTGATGGGTTAGAAAAGTTTTTATATAATAATAGAACATTATAATTTTTAATTAAGAAGAAAAATGATACAGATTTAATTGAGGAATTTAAAAGATCCTGAGTGTCGACTACTTCAACCCCAGCATTATGCAATTGTTTTCTTATATATGTATAATGTTTAGATGTGCATGGGTAAATTTAAGTTGTCAGAGCTAGTTAGAAATAAGCATGAGCTATTGGCCAAGCATGTGTATTAATACAAGTTCAGTGTATTTATTTGGGAGCTGCTGGTAGGACAGAAATTTCTACCTACATATATGTTATAGCATTGACATTAAATTAAAAGGCATTTGAGTTGTTTTAAGTAAAAAATTCTTAATAAAAAAAACCTGGATGCTTTTTCTGGCTTAAACATGATATAATATATATATATATACATTGCCCCAATAATGTATTTATTATCTTAATTAAAAATGAAGTCACATAGATAAAATTCATAGCAATGTAAAGATTCAGTATATTCCCTAAATTTATAGGTAAAATGCCTAATATTTTTAAGCCTAGTTATATACATGCTTATGTACAAATTGCACAAGTAAATATTAACATTAAAAAATCGTAAGACCTGTTAAAAACCCTTTACAATTTCTCAGTTCTCTTCACTAATGGAACAAGAGGCAATAACCAACCACGTTAGAAAGGTAGGTAATAAAAGTATGAGATAAAAAGACTCTACTGGGTGAGTGGTGTTAGATAAATACACACAGCCTAATGTGTAAGAGATCACCAAAAGAAGTACATCTAAAATATGTGTAAGTTCGGAGATAATAGATTAGAACTGCCAAGATGGAATACAATTGTGTGAAAGCAAAGAGCACTTTTCAGCACACTGAAAGTAATATTTGCTGGGTGTGGTGGCGCTCACCTTTGATCTCAAGGCTTGGGAGGCTCAGGTCTACAGTGGGAGGTCCAGGACAGCCAGGGTTACACCGAGAAACCCTGTCTTGAAAACGAAGAGGGAAGAAAAGAAAGTAGGTAGCATTCCAATATACAGTCAGAGTACAGTAAACGAGGCCAGTTGAGCAAAAGAGTGTACAAAACATGCTCTGATAACCTGTTTCTGAAAAAAATAAGCCTTGTCAACTGTGGCTTGCCTCTTCTAGCTGCTTATTGGCCATTCTGTGGTTAATCTGCCAGGCTACTTAAGGGTTTGTAATTCACTAAGTTTCTCAAGATAATTAAAGCATTAAACTTTCAAGTCCTGTATTTATAAGCTTAACCATCAATTGAATAATATCCATGAGATCATTCATTATTTCTATATGTATAAATACGTTCATATTTAATTCTATTAGAGTTTCACCATGGAAACTAATAACTATGTGACTTAATGATCAAGGATAGAAGTATATTTTAATAATTAGGGAAAAATGCAAACTCTACAATGAGTTTGAGAAAGTCAGCATTCTAAAAGAAAGTTTAAACATCCCTAACAGCAAAATGCAGGGAGACAGCGAGTTCCAGGAAAGACCTCAACACTACAGAGAAACCCTGTCTAGAAAAATCAAAACAAACAAACAAGCAAAAAAGCAAAATTGCATCTTCCACACTACCACTATAAGTAACTGTGTGAAAACAGTACTTAGTTAATTAAAAGTTCCTAATGTTGAAACTCTGTGACAACTATTATCATACCAGTTTTTGAATTTAGATAATATTATCAAGTTGCAATCTGAAATATGCAATACTTATTTTATTTAAACACAAACTTCAAAGAGATAACTATAATTTTAGGAAAACAAAGTACTGCATAGCTTATCATATATGGTAATCTTCTGAATTTGATCTCTATCAGCAATAATACATACATCAACAGTTTAGCATTAGTTAGCTAATGGACTGTTAGACAGGTGAATTTCCCTCTCACAAATGACCATTCCATTCTTTGGTTAAAAATGTAATTTATGTGAACATGATTACTTACTATTTATCCCAGTATTTTCCTGGTATAGAAATATTTATTTTGTGAAAGAAACTTTTCTTTTTTCCAAATGGTAACAGGTGCTTCCCAGATGTGAAACTCTTATGGAAATATCTTCCCAAAGATACATGAAGCAAGTAAAAGGTGGGGGAGGGAGCACTACATTTGGAAAGAGCAAACTAAAGACATTGAGTCAGCAATAAAGCCAGTAAAATCTTTAAGACTTACAGAGTTTAAAGAGAAAGCAGTTGCTTCCGTGTATAAAAGAGAAACATTCTAGGAATAATACTTAAGGTGCACATACTAGAAATACATCAAATATTTTTGCTTTATGTGTCCTGACATGTAAAATGGGCCAACTAAAGAAAATTAAGTTACACTAATACTCAATTTGCAGCAAAATGATAAAATTAATTATTTTGGCTCTGACGGCATTCTGTCTTAACTGTGAAGGAGGAAGAAGGAGATGAGAAGGAAGAGTAAGATCTCGGGAGGGAGAGGAAATGTCTACTCAAAGCCAAGCAAAACATAATTGTGAATGAAGACAGAAACCAGATAATTCATTCAATTTCTGGAACATCCCAATTAGTGTGCTTGGGACAGCTTAAAAATACTGAGGTGTTTTAAGCACCCGGGAAATCCTGACAGTCCTGACAGCTGGGTTACAGGATACAAGAATAGACATTCAATTCTACTCTGTAGGTTCCCAAAAACCAAAACTCTGCTATGCACACACATGCACAAACTTAGGAGGGCATAAATAAAATTATGACTGAGTTCTTCTGTAGCCGCCACTATAACTTCCAATATAATAACAATATACCCGAACACACTCAGTATTGATGGATAGAATATCTAAAGTAAAAGCATATGCACAGCTTGTGATCATGTTAGACTTGCTTAGGAGCAAAACAAAAAAACAAACAAACAACAAAAAAATGATTGTGTATAGCACTTGACTTTGCCTCATCTGTGCCCAAACTGAGGTACTGTCAAGAATTATGCATGTCCTAACAGCTTCCTGTCCCTTAAACTTAAACAGAGGCAGCCAGGAAGACACAGACACATACACACACACACACACACACACACACACACACACACACACACACAGCACACACACACACACACACACACACGCACACACACACACGCACACACTCCATTTTAAATTCTGACTATTGAAAAAGCACGATTTGGATTAATCCAAATATGACACACAGGACATGGGAGTGGGCCTGGACTTTACAGATCCAAGCATTGTAATGACGCAATGCTGTCAAAAATGAACTTGTGTTCTTGCTACTTCTTCATGCTTGCAATATGGAGAGTTTGACGAGCAAAGCTGACAATTGTTTTCAGGTTCATGTCACTCGTGTCCCATGCGGGGGAGTTATCAATCGGTCCCCCTGCATCGTTTCTGTGTTCGGTAACCACCGGTTACATCTGCTGCATTCCTAATAACATAGTACGCTGCTTGCACCTGTAATAAAGTCAAATTGCAAACACTATATGAGAACCAGCAACGATTTCACTCGTATTTTTATTAGCTACGGAATGTTTTAGCATGACTTAACACTTTCACGGAGTTAAATATGGAATAGAGTTTCCCGTTAAACCACGAGACAGCATGGATGGTCAGAGAGACGTCATCCGAGTTACGTTGACAACAGCAGCACATCGCCCAGAGTTGTTTCAGAGTCCAGGCTGTGGTTGGAGCTGATGCCAGTGTCTGAATCCGTGTCGTTTGGGTACGTGTTGAATGCCCTTTGAGTAGATGAAGGGACCTCCACACTGCCGCTGGCAGCCTCGGGTTCCTTTCCTTTGTTTTCTTGTAGCTGGCCTCCCTCTTTGTTGCTGAGGTGAAGGGAGCTGAGCTCCTTGGCCAGGAGTTCGTATTCTCTTGCTTTCATCTGAAGCAATGAGTCACTGTGTTTAATCTCTTTCTGGATGCCGCTCAAGTGAGAGTGGATTTTCAAACCAGCTTGCATACTCTTCTCCAAGTCGCACCTCACGTTGTCTAAATCGGAGTTTTCGAGGTCACCGGCAGCCGCCCCCTCTGTATCTTCTTCACCCCCATCGATGCCGAAGCTCTTCACCTCTCTCTCAATTTCAGCCGAGAGCTTTTCGATGAGCACTCTGTAGTATTGCAAGCGTTCTTCTAGATGCGCCATCCCCTCGCCCTCGTTCAGGTCGGCCGCAGTCTGGCTGTCCCCGGGCTGAAAGTCTAGCTTTGTCTCATTTTCACTGAACCCGGGCATTAAATATGCCTCCTGAACGTAATTGTCCCCATCATTGCCTACCCGGTCCAAGTGCATCTTAGCCTCACATCTCTCGATCTCCATGTCTAACTCTTTCATTCTTTGAACTTGCTGGTGAATAGTGTGGTCCTGAGAAATAATCAGATGCACCAAAGTCTCCATATTATCCCGATCCTGAGAAACCGTGTCCTGCTTAATTTTAGCCAGTTTCCGGAAGGTTTTCCTGACGATTCGTTTTTGTTTATCCGGTGGTAAAGTTTTCATGTAGTTGGCCGGGCTGAGTTCCCAAGGCTTTTCACTGGTTTGCACCGGTTTGGTTTCCGCTGTCCTCCACAGGGGAACTGGGAGGAAGGCATCTGTTTTAACCAAGACGAACTGCATATTGGCTTGCTCATCTCCCCACGCCTTCCACAGCTTCAGGATCCTGGTCAGCGGAGGGAGGGCCCGCTCTGACCCCCTCCACTTCTCTACGATGCAGTATTCACTGGCCTTGCCCAGCAGAAATCGCTTCTCTCCAAATGTAGCCTCATGTTCCTCCAGCAAAGCCTGGATGACATCGGTGGAGGTGGTGCGTTTAGTTAATCCACAGACAATCTTTTCCTCCTGACAAACCCAAACCACAATTTCCTTCTCCTCGGGATCCATGTCTTTAGTTGGAGATCTAAAAGGAAAACAGAGTATTATATTTCTGTCATCGCCTGTGTAAACTCAGAATGACGGTTTAGCATTAATGCCTTTTCTCGCCTCCACTTTTAATGAGGGACACACTTCGAAGGTGTGACTACAGAGCAGGAAGATGGTGCCTAAGATACAAATGTAAAGCTTTTAGATTTTTATTCATTTTTTTTTTTTTTTTTTTTTTTTGCTGGTTATGGAAAGGACAAACTGTCACTGAAAACAAGTGAAATGTTTTTTTTAATTAATCCTTTAAAATTAGCCTTGACATGCTTGCAGAACTGATACAGTGACAATAATGACAAAGAGCATGACAAAAGAAGACATAGGGTGAGGCGTTTCTCTTTATATTGGAATCGTTAGAGCAAAAACGTGGAAACAAAGGCTGAGATGGTCAGATTAGGTGCTGCAGAGAGTCAAAAATAGTTGGCTCTGCGATTCTATATTCAGTGCAGCCATACTGCCATTGAGCAAGTGTGTATTCCGACTCTGTACAACCATGGCTGACATTATTACACAAACGGGAACAGCAATGGACAAAGAAGATGGTTGGGAAAATAGCTGGGAGACCACCCAAGGGAGGAAAGATTCATTTACAGTTCCAGAGGCTTCATTCCAGTATTTAGTTCCATACATTTGGGAAGCAGATCATGGTAGGGTAAGGGTCATGGGGAGTAGGGAACATGGAAGACAGGAAATAGAAAGACAGCTTATAGTGTGATAGATAAGGAACAAAACAAGCTCCTAATAGGAAGGAATCACAACCCTAAAGACCATCCATGAACCAGCTTCCTCACCCAGTCCCATCGCCCACCAGGCTGTGCAATTGTGTTGGGGTAAGGATGAAAAGACGGTTAGACACAGAAATCACAGGAAGCAATTTGAGCTGGAGGATGAGTGTCCACAGATTTCATAGCATTTCCTCTCTTTGCTATTGAGAGAACTGCTAGATTAGTTTGGTTTTCATTACTAACAGACTACTGTCTAAAGAGGAGAAAAGTTTACTGTAGCTCACATTCTAAATTCCCAAGGCCCAAGGACTTCACCTAGTGAAGACTTCTTGCTGATAAAAATCCCAAGGTAGCATAGAGTATGTTTTCCCACCAGCCGCCTAGTCCTGCTGCCATGCCAGCCCCCAATAACACGCTGAGACCCTGTATTTGATATAATGCTGTTGGCCTGTTACTTGTTTCTTATCGGCTAGCTCTGTCTTAAATATTAACTCATTTCTATTAATCTAAGTATTTCCATGTGGCTCATCTTACTGGAGAGCTGTGGCATGCTGCTCTCTCCAGGCTCTCCATGCTGACTCCTCCTTACTACTTCCTCTTTCCTCCTTGTCTCCTAGCCCCGCCTATCTTGCTTTCCTATTGGCCAACAGTGCTTTGTTCATTAACCAGTATGAGAAACATATTTACAGAATAACATCTCCCATCAGCAAGACTTGGAGAAGGCACAGCCATTCCCTATTCTGGCATAACTTACTATAGGGAACCTTAATCAACCCCTTAAGGTCATACTTCTGAAACCATAGTTATAAAAGTATCTATTCCCTTATCGCTATAAATAGATGGCAGAAATAAACCCCTGTGCAGGTTCAAATGTAAATTAATGTTTTTCCAGTGGGGCCGGGGGCGGGGGGGGGGAGAGATAAAATCAGTTTTCTTGAGTTCAAAAGCAAGGGAACTCTACAATTGCTAATAGTCTCTCTGGAGAACCGTTAAAACCATATTTGCATTTTAAGGTTAAATCACATGAACTGTGTCTTTCATAATACCTTTCTAAAGAATGCTAACAAACCAGTGATATAATTTACATGCCAATGTGATTTATGATGCCATGAAAAGTATGAGTGTAAAGCGATTTGTAGTGCAAGTTAAGGCAAATTCATTCGTCACTTTATGTAATAATCCTTAAGCATATATTCAATGAAGAAGTTATGGAAGGCATTGTACCATTTCATTCAACACTTAGAATGTACAGTGTTTATATTTTAGTAGCAAAACTCACTGATGATATTCTATGGATTTTCTGTGCTGTGAAATACTCTTCTTACTTTAACTATTGACTTCTGAGATGAAGAAGAAGAAAATCAGTAACAATAAAGAACCATAAAAGTTCAAAATCAGTCACTAGCAGAGGATTTAGTAAAATGAAATATTCAAATATAGAAAGTGGGGTTTTATATCATCAGCCAAAATCTATACCGGATTTTGACAATTCTCTTCTAAAACATTCTCAGTCAGTAACTCATGTTGAATGATATAGTTTTAAAAGTAATATGGTATTTTGACTATACTTATAGTTCATTGGCTAGTTATGTACCACACAAAATGAGTTAGAAATCAGAACAACAAAATCAAAAAAATTTTTTTTGTGCAAAATATAGTAGCTTTTTATTCCTTGTGCTAAATATCAAGACACATACTGTACTGGCTGAGAAGGCAAACTATTGGATGCCAATAGTCTACTTACATGGCTAGTAGTATACTTGAAAGTTCTTTGAAAAATAAAAAAAGTCATAAAAAACATAAAAATAAAACATCATATTCTTACTAATAGAAAAAATGTACAAAGATGTCCTAAAAGAAAAAGCATGTTTTCAAAGAATGTGATTGACCACTTACTAACTATGCTATGGCAATACAGTATAAATTAGCTGTAAATAATCTATACCTTTATGAGTTTTAGCCATGTACATAAAATACTCAAAATTACTGCAAATGCTTTTCTACTTTGTGGTTAGTCACTGTTTACTTCAACTTCAATAATTTTAAAAGCAGTAAGTCGTTCTGCATTTTTTATTTAATTAAAACTTATTTATATGAGATTTTTCATAAAAAACATAAAATATAAACTTTAGTTTTGTCTTAATTATCAACATTAACTGATGATACTAATAGCTATAATATTTAAGCAAAGAAAAAATTTATGTGATTTTTTTTTTAAAATGTTTGGAGTTTGCAGAAATCTGTTCAATATATATAACATTGGGCCAGCAAGATGAGTTTAATGATCTATCCCCAGAATCCACATGGTAAAAGTACAGAACTTACTCTTACAAATTGTTCTTTTACCTCTACATACCTACAGTGGCATGCACCCCCACCACGCGCACACACACACACACACACACACACACACACACACACACACACACACACACCTATATCTCTCCATGCACACCAAAAGCAAAATAACGAATTTAAAACATAGGACATATCCAATCATGACACTGAAATATAAAGAACTTGAAATATTTCAGGCAATGTTTATGTATTTTCTAAGGTCAACAATCACTAAATATTTGGGGGGAATTTTTACAGTCATTATTCAAACAAAGTAATTTTTAAAAGTTCTGCAACTTGACTAAACACATTTAAGTGTAATGACCTCTCATTATTGAATTAGAGTAATAAATCTTTCACAACTTGCCTATGTTTTGTCATGATTACAGGATATTTTGGAGCTAGCTTAGGATTTTGAAAATGAGTTGTTTTATGATACTGTTCTGATGAGTTTCTATTTACCCACTTGACAAATGTTTCCTAATCACTTTTTCTATGGGAATGGTATGTGATCAAAAGGCAGGAATGATTTATAAGCCTGTCTCTGGCACACCATGGGGACCAGGTGTTGGCTTGGAAAGAGAACACTATTAGTGACAGTTCTACTCTGAGTTCTTTAGTATATGAAGTATATTCAAATGCTTCAGTGCTATATAAAATAATGATGATCCTTAGTGTTTCATAAAATTAAAAAAAAATCAAATCTAAAAGAGTCAAACTAAAGATTCACAAACATTAAACCAAATTAGAATCCTTGATATTTCCTTAAAAGATAATTGTGCCCTTTGAATATTGCAAAATTTAGTCATGTGATTTGGATAAAAAAAAATAACACCAAATCTTTAGAAAGAAGGACTTGTTTCTTAATCTTTAGCTTAGGCTGGCATTTGGGCCTGCCATGACGATTTTTGGAAATATGCTACCTGGTGAATATCTACAATATATACATGACAAAAGGTTGACAACACAAACTTAGTGCGATAACTTGGTTTGTGAGGCAACATAATAAATAGAGCTTATCTAGTGAATGCAATTGCTGTGTTTGAGACCTATGACTCAGGACATTGTTATTGGAAAATAAAAATGTTTAAACACATAAAACGTTTGAGAGTGTAGTTTGTTTGTGTTGGTTTTGCTTTCTGGTTGTTTTTGGAGAGTGTTAATCAGGCTCTATTGCTGTGACAGAATGCCCGCGAGGACAACTTGCGGAAAGATTTATTTTGGCTCATGGTTTAAAAAACTACAACCTGTGGCCAGGTGGCTTCACTATGCCTTGGAACTAAAGGTCAAATCATCACGATGGAGAGGAGCTCAGTAGAGCAGAGATGCCCATCTCATGGCAGCCAAAAAGTAGAGAGCCACAGGAAAGAACCAGGGACAGTGTACAAACTTCAAGAGCATGCCCCGAATGCCCCATCACCTCCTTAGCATATATCTACGAATACACAATGCAGTATGATGTATACATGAAATTAGAACCTGCACAATCCAAAGAATTTTAATGACTTGAGCAGCAAGTACCTTTGTGAAACACTTCATGCACAAGCTTAAAGGCTCTACACCCATTACAACCAATTTTATTATTTTTTATATTCTAACAACATTTTCATATTATTTTAATAATTTTTATGTGTAGTGATTTGCTTCTACTTTGTGCTTGTATCTCAATGGATTAGCACTATTTGTAAAGAAAATTGCTCCCCATATAACTGTAGTATTATTTTTTTTAGATGCATAATATTGAGTGTTAGATTTTTTTATGTGATGTTTACCATCAAACAGGAACACAACATATTCATTGATAATTAAATTTAGAGCCAGCCACAAATTTCACACTATTAGGATGGGTTGGCTTAGAAATTCAACATTCGTACTATCAACCATTTCATTAAATAACTCCTGTGAGCAAAGCATGAGGAGATAGATTAAAAACTTAAGTCTTGATAAAATTAAGTAAAATGTTATCAATGGCATGGCAATGTCAGGTGAAGACCCCTAATTTGTGTCTTTATACAAAGTGCTGCATGTAAATCAGAAGATGAAGATGAGTGAATAAACTGACATTAGTTTTTAGTTATCAAAATGGACCAGACATTGAAAGTGGTGTGTAGCATTAGAGAGCACATTTTCCTAAAAGGATATAGCAGAAGACAATATAGTTGAATGTGAATATATAAAACTTACCACGATATTTGTTTCCTTCACAGAGAACCAAATTTCAAAACAAGAAGAATCAGTGGAAATAGCTAAGCAGAATTACTTCATACATAATGCTTGTCAATCAAGTATTGCATACAAACACCATGATACAATTCATACATCATAATAACATTTGGAACTCTGGAAACATTTTTCTATAGAATCTACATAAAAATCCTGTATTCCCTGTAGTGACATTTATGCTGGAAACTGTGATAATCATGGTGATCTGCAAAGCAATGGGGAAGCATTAGTGCTGACAAAAGCCAAACTCGATTTCTTTGCTGTTATTACAACCTATTTTTTTAAGCTAAGATTCTTGGGATGATCTTTCACACCAGAACACACTGCCAATGTCTGCAGACACTACCAGTTCACACATCAGTTGCCACACACTGTTGACATCTACTTGTAAAGGCCAGTAACACAATATCCTACCATTCACGAAGGGGTCCCTTGCAGCAAGAACTATCTCATCTAAAATGCCAATGATTCTGTTTAAAGCACAGGTTTTTCAATTGTGCTTTTTATGTTGGTCTTAAGATAACTGAATGCAAGGGGTAAAAAAAAAATGGCAGTAATGAACATTTTTATAATGTACAACAACCCCAAGTTACTTAGAATCTAGCATGCAATGGGTCTAAGGTATTTCACGGCAGTCTTGGTTCTGAACACACAAGCTTACTTGGCACCCTGCATGGTGTCACTCACAAGAGTAACTTCTGCTATGAGGAAACAGCTGACTCAGATTTAACACTAATGAGTACAACAAACTGTGGTGGTGGTTTTTTGTTTGTTTGTTTTGTTTTGTTTTTTCCTTAGAAATGATTGCTTTTTTTTAGATATATAAGAATTTAATTTTCAAAACAGACTTTTAATATGCTCCAACCAAAGTTACTGAGCACGTAAGTTTCAGAAAAAAATATCTTTACATTGTGCTGTACCGGAATGTTCAATCTCAAATCTTCCTATTTGAGTTGATGACTTCAACTTCATAAAAGTTACATGAATTTTTTGACTTGGGGTAAAGACAGACTTGTTAACAGTTTCTAAAATATTTCCGATGATGTGTTTATGAGAAACTATACTGTCAGTATCAATGAGCAAAACTAAATGCCTATTAAACCTGAAAGGTATTCTCCACATCCTAGTAAAATATTTTTAAAATTTTTATTCTAATTTTTTTTTTTTTTTGGTTTTTCAAGACATGGTTTCTCTGTGTAGAACCTGGACTGTCCCAGAACTTTCTTTGTGGACCAGGATGATCTCAAACTCAGAGATCTACTTGCCTCTGCCTCTTGAGTGCTGGGATTAAATTCATGTACCGACACAACCAGGCTTAATTTTAATTTTTAAGGTAAACTAAATACATCCTTATTGTTAGTGTGAACATTTTCATATATTTAAATAGGTAGTTAATATCTTTATTATTTACAGCCAGTAAACATTTGACTTTCACAAATACGTAGAACATTGATAGATTTAGGTTATACAAAATTTGGGGGTCAAAAAATAGTTGAGAGTGGAAAGTGTTCAGAAAATCCTAGCTTAAATGGCTCATAGATTTAAAGATTTATCTGAGTTTCACTTCTGCCCATTTTCGTTTCATTTCCTATGGAACCTCCTAAGGAAAAATAAAGTATGAGAGCAAAAAGCAACGGAGACATTATGAATCTCACAGAATCAAAAAGAAATGTTGATTAATGCTACCCTCTACTAAATATGACAGAAGGTAACTTTCTCCTCCTTTCCATTCCATAGCCAATGCTTTCCAACTAGACTTCTGTGAATCCTTAGCTTATTGGAAGAAATATGACTTTTGCATTTCGATGCTGTCAAAACACACTAAGAATAAGACTGTTTCAGTTGATGGAAAACACTGGTTTTACACCTTACCAAAGCTTCCTTCATTAGGAAATAAAATCAGGCTAGCAAATATGGAGCGTAGGTTGTAAGGTGAAAGGCGATGTGTGGGTACGGTGATCTGGAAATAAACAAGGACACCTGGGTGATGTCTGCCTGTGGTAGGAGTCATTGGAATGTGGTATCAGTATCATTGCATTACTCTCTAACACTTTCCCTAAAATCTAGCCTGCCCTCGACAGAATAAACAAGCCAGATTATGGTTAAGGGAATTTCCAACCTCACAACATTTATGACAAGAGTAGGACAAGACAAAAATACTATGGTGTTTATAGGACGAAATGGAAATATCCAGCTACGACTGTAGGAAATGATGATTTTTTTTTCTCTTACCTGTTGCTAATGTGTTTGTAAGGATGATAGGCCCAGATAAATCAATCAGCTACAACCTTCATGGGACATCTCAGCAATAAAACTACAATGAATGTAGCATTGTTTACTTTTTGTTATTGAAAAAATATCTTGCAAAAATATTTTTACTAATTTATTTATTTAAGTGTGTGTGTGTGTGTGTGTGTGGTGTGTGTGTGTGTGTGTGTGTGTGTGTGTGTGTGTGTTTACAACACCTTACACATTTGTAGGGCACAGAATAATGTGGCAGAGTCAGATCACTTCTTCCAACATGTAGGTCCCAGGAATGGAACTCAAGTATCTAACATAAGAGTGATGTGTTTACCCAGTGATTCATCTCCCCAACTTCCCAGGACCTAATACTGTCTTAAAGTAATTGTTCTCATGAGTTGCTATACCAACCAATGAACGAACAAGCAACAAAACAGCAACTAATTATTTTTGCCTTTATTTGGCGGGTGTGAAGCAAGTATTTCTCATTTGTATATTGTCAGTCTTTTTGGTCAGGGTAAAGAGAATGACACAGTGCAAGCAAATGCTTTTCATTCAAAATTCTCATTCTATAGAAAAGTGAAAATTGTCTTTATATATATATATATATGTATGTATGTATGTATATATGTATATATATATATAATAGAATAAATTCCCATGTGAACTCCTCCATAGTTTATTTTACCCTATTAACATATGCAATTTAAATGCATAGCAAGCAACAATAATAAAGCAGAATTATTACAACATAAAGTCACTTCTCAGTATCTGTAGTTCCTCCTTTGTGGACCTTCGTCAAAGATGACAAAATCCAGAGATGCTTAAGCCCCTCTATAAAATGGTACATTATGTACACATCTTCTTTACACTTCCTATCCAAGTCTGAATCATTTCAAAATACCTATGGGTAATGAATAATTATAATAATATAATAAATATAATGATTATGAGGGGAATAAACAGATGCAATTGTTTTTATGATACTTCAGGTCTGTGGCTGGGTTAATTCACGAATGCAGAGCCCTCTAATATGCTCAGTTGGACATGTTATTCACCATTATGTAACCAGCATTCTAAAAATCACACAAGAAATGTTTTGGAAAATCAGGAACATTAAGGAATCCAGTAGCAGGAGACATTTTTGGCATGTGTCTGAGTATGTGTCCATATGTTTTTATGTTGCATGTGTGTGAACACACATTTATGTGTTGCCTTCCCCAATTACTATCCACAACATTTACTACGGCAGGGTCTGTCTCACCGTGGGGGCCCCAGTCTCTGACTGGGATGACAAATGGCTGCCACACTTGCCTGGCCTTTTCATGGGTTCTGGGGCTTCAGACTCAGGTCCCCACACTTGTACACTCAGTGTTTAATACAAGTCATCTTTCCAGCCCAAACCACAGATTTTAGTGACTCATAATATTTCAGCTTTAGAACTAATTTGATCATGAAGAAGCTAAATGGTGATGACAGTTATTAAATTTCCTCTAACAGGCCCTTCTCACCGTATTCCACCCAAACTAAGAGTTAAGTCTCATGAGAAATGAGGTCTAGGTTTGAACCTTTCAATAGCCCAAGGTACTTGGCCTTCATATTATAACATGTCGATGAATAAGATAATGAGTCTGCATGACAAGGTTCAGAAACAACAGATACTGTGAGAGAAACTAAAAAAAAAAATATTAAGGTGCTTACCCAACACAGGCTCAAACAAGGCAAGAAGTTATAGAAAAAGATATTGCTGTAACCAGTACCTTTAATTCATTGAAGATTCTAGAAATTTTTTTTCTTTAAGATTTATTTGTAAGGTTGTGTGTGTGTGTGTGTGTGTGTGTGTGTGTGTGTGTGTGTGTGTGTGTGTGTATGTGTGTGTGATATATTGGTATGGGCCCATGATTACAGGTGCTTATGAAGGTGTGGAGCATTAAACAACATTAAACAACATTCAGTTAGAGTTACAGGCAGTTGTCAGCTACCTCATTGGGTGCCGTGAATCAAACTCATGGTCCTCTGCAAGGGCAGCACACCCTCTTAACTGTTGATCCACCTCATTAGCACCGAGAACTTAGCATTCCATTGGATAAAGAACAAGTTCGCTAAATTAAGACATATGTCTGATGGGAGATGTCATTCTGTAAAAGTGTTTCTCTTACTGGTTAATGAAGAAAGCACTGTTGGCCAATAGGAAGGCAAGAAAGGCAGGACTAGGAGACAAGGAAGATTGAGGGAGAGGTAGGAGGAGATTCAACATGTAGCATCAAGAGAGTAGATGTCTAGATCCTCTCTCCGGTAAGATAAGACCACGTGGAAATACATAGATTAATAGAAATGGGTTAATATTTAAGACGGAGCTAGCCAATAAGAAACACTAGTAACAGGCCAACAGCTCTATATCTAATATAGAATCTCTGTGTGATATTTGGGGCTGGTGCCAGCTGTGGGACCAGGCTGGCGGGAATCTGCTCTTAACAAAATGGCATCTGCAATGTGGGTACTAAGAACTTCCACTTAAAACTTAACAAAAGCTTAAAAAGGAATTTTAGAAACACAACAATATAGACAAGCAAGGCTTCTTGGTAGCAGCATTTTTCTCAGTTGGGGTCTGTTTTGCTAGAGACAAGCAGAGACTTGTGAGGCTCCTTTAAGGGAGGTTTCCTGACTCAGCATAGCAACAACAACAACAACAAAAAAATCCCACAAAACTTTTAAAGAGCTCTGCTAACAACTTAATGGTGTATGAGAGTTGGCAATGGCAGTGACCACAGCTCCAAGGCGTCAGCATGCTGCTGGATGGTAGGATAGACCAAGGCAGTGAGCACAGTTCTCAATTCTGGAAGTAAACTTACCCCACCCCCCGCCAT
Organism: Cricetiscus sungorus; assembly: GCA_030556225.1. Taxonomy (NCBI): domain Eukaryota; kingdom Metazoa; phylum Chordata; class Mammalia; order Rodentia; family Cricetidae; genus Cricetiscus; species Cricetiscus sungorus. Next base: position 16,784,829 of record JANBXA010000395.1, on the reverse strand, counting down.
CTTTGATAGAGCATGACTAATACAGTTGTGGCTTTCATTTCAGCAATGTTATTTAGCAGATAAAACACACATAGCCAGAAAAAGATAAAGATTTACAGTAAAGGCAGATTCAAATTAAGAAAAAACCTCTAAAGGTTTACAATGTGTTTTAAAATATGCATAGGCTTGGGAGAGACAAAGAAACAGGATAAAATGGTTTTAAAAAATTAGAGAACAGCTGGGGCATTGATGGCACGTGCCATTAATTTCAGCACTCAGGGGTCAGAGAAAAGTGGATCTCTGTGATTTCAAAATAAACCTGGTGTAAAGAATGCATTCCAGGGCAGCCAAAGTTACACAGAGGAACCCTGTCTCAATAATTAAAACAAAGATATAAAAGAAATAGAGTAAGAAAAAAAGCCATGTAAAGATTGAAAGCAGCAGAAAAAGAGTCTGGATACTGTATGCTAATTTTGTTGTCTTTGTATTGTTTAACTGCTGAGGAAATAGCAACAATTGTTAAAATACATGCCAGACTGATTCATTTTATATATTTTAAAAATGCTTTGACTCCAAAATTTAAGTCTAAGGACAGGTTACTGGGGAAAATGAGTTCTAATTTTATTTTCACAGAAAATGAAGAGCTGTGGATTACTTCCAGATAAACATGGATTGAACAAGCAGGACTCCCTGAAGCAGTGTCCCAGGTGATCCAACATTCAAAACAGCAGGGACAAAGCAGCCTTGCAGACCACTATAGTCAGGATTTCTGCGTCTTCTTAGGAGCCCCATGACAGCGCCCCCTACCAGCAGGAAGCAGTTTGGAAAAAACAATGCCCAAATTCCCAAATATTGTTTATAAATGTTTGTTTTTATTTAAATGTGGTTGGTTATAAATGGTAAATGATCACAACCAATCTCTTTTTAAAGGTAAAAAGTGAATTATGGTATAGAAATGTATATTTTGGTTAGGAATGTGCTTTCATTTATTGATACAAATTTAAGGTCAATTTTGTGATCGTATATTTCTCCTCTTGTTTAGGTATTGTGTTTATATAGCTTATTTAAAATGTAATGTATAATTTAGTACAGATTATAGATAGTTACCTATAATAGTCAAAACTTATAGTTAGGTGAGTTAGGAATTCTAGATATACAGAGATGTATTTGAGATGAATAGGCATTCTTCAAACCTTTCAAAGACCTACAGAATATGGCATTTAAAATGATTTAGGGTTTTTCTTGACAGTGAGACATAACTTCTCCTGTCAACACCACTTGCATCAGAAAGGAAGATGGACATCGAAGGAAACTCGTTATGGATTTTGCTTTCAATATGGAATGACTAGGCATTTGGGCAAGGTACTGCTCTTGTCTGGACTGTTTGATTTTTATGCTGTATAAACTTTCTGTACTTATGTGATAGCTTGAACCAAACAACAGTATAATAATAACACTGAATAGATGCTAACTGTGAGGTCTCTCTGTGCTGTTCTATGTAATTTCCGTGTTTTTCTCAATTTATCCCTCATCACAACATGAAGTTGTCCTACCGTTATGCCCATTTTATGGATGAATAAGTACAGGTCATTTTGCATATACCTATTTTATTCAAAATTATATTTTCTCACCATACTGACTATCCTTTTTTATATGGCCTCTCCTTTACAACATGACATTCTGTAGCATGCCAATCGGTACACGGTCTTGAACAACAACTGTCTCTGCTAGAATTGGGACCCAAAAAGTAAAAGAGACGATTCTAGGAGCTAAGCGTGTTTCTAAAATTTGTAAATATTCAGGCTTTTAAAAGGAGAAAAATGGTGTAATCACCCATGGGAATTGTCTGACTATTTTAGTGTCCATAAAGCTTTATTAAAACAAAGTCATGATTGTTGACTTACATCCTCTCCCTGGTTTCTTCCATTCTATAGTGACAATGCTAATTAGGGGAGAGAAATCTGATGGCTCACAAAGTCAAAGACATTTCTTACCCAGCCCTTCCCACAGGACTTTTGCCTATTCACGAATAAATACAAGCAAATTCTTTAGAAATTCGGACAGCACTTAACCTACTAGTATTGCACTATAAGCCCAGCAAAAGAAAAACACAAACTTTAATACTTTCTAAACTACTTTGTATTCAAGGCACACTTCAGAAAATTTATGATCTTATGATCTGCAAGAAACATTTTTAGTACACAAATCAGGTAACTTCTTTACCAAAAAAAAAAAACAAACAAACAAAAAAACAAAACAAAAAAATCCTGAAATGTGTCATTTGCCTTCTCACAGAATATTGAATAATAAATTGATATAATCCTTGATGTTGTATGTGAAAATAACATGATTTTAATATGATATTATAAAATATGCTGATGGGTTACTAATTTTAATATATTAAGATATTGACTAACAGTCCTGAACTGAGTTGTAGGTCTTGGCATAATTTAGAAAATGTTCTATTTATTTTTAATTAGTTGTAGAACTGGATACATTTCCCCATTCCACTCAGTATTTATGAGCTATATTGATCAGTTAACTTTATTTCTTTCCTTCCTCCCTTGTTTCCTTCTTGCTTTCCTGCTTTCTTTCTATTTTATTTTGATTTTTTTCTATCGAGATATGGTTTCACGGTGTAGTCTCAGCTGGTCAACTCACTGTGTGTACAAGGCTGGCCCAGAACTCACAGAGATTGATCCATGTTGCCTATGTCCAGAGTGCTGGGACCAAAGCATTCACAACCAGGGCCAGTTGTTTTTGAGATTTTCTCTACTATCTCTGAAAAACTAAATGTGTTTTAAGTTAAGCAAGTATGCTATACATGAGTCAGAAATAGTTGTGATCAATGATGACTTTTATGGACTGTTTAAAAGTTTCCACGTACATATGCAAACTCGCAGAATGGAATTTGGTAAAAAATTAAAATTAACCAAGCACAAACAAGTGAGGCACCTTTGACCTACAATCTCTTTCAGGCTAATTAGACTCAGTGTGAAGCAAACCCTGGCTGCACCAACTCTGAGAAAAGCACTGACAATCCGTAAGAGATAAACACTGACCCTTTCCCCATAGATAACACGGATCTTTCCTGAGGTCACAGAGAAAATATGAGTCTGTTGTTTTCTAAATGAGCCATAAAGCCTACAAAACTTTCTCCTTTAGTACTTTGATTAAAATACTTTGAGAATTAGAGTTCTACAGAAAACTTAGTTTTCTATGACAAGTCAGGAGAGCAAAATATTAATCAAGACAAATGCTAAGAAAGCTGCTTTGAACATTCCAATTTGGCATATGCCTGTGCGTGCATTTACTCATTTTATGCTCCAGTAATACACACTTAATTTTTTATTTTTTGAGTGAGATTGTAAGCGAATCATGCAGAAGAGAACTCTTGGCATTCCACTTCTGCAGTGTGGAATAGAACATGATCCCCCGTCAACAGTGAAATGGAAGGAAGTGTGTGAAGAATGTGCATTGAGGACAGCTGGAGGTTAAGTACACTGAGTTCATAGTTTGGATTCCGGAAATTGATTTTAATCAAAATGTAAATATTTAACATTAGTATTTGCCAGACCCAACCCCTGAGAAAATATTAAATCTCTTTTGTCCATTCCCATGTGTACGTCCCAGTATTAACTCTGTCTCTACCTGGAAAGTGTAGTTTCCTTATTGGCTTATATTTTACGGAAAAATATTTCCTAACGCCAGAGCATGGTGAATGTAAGGAAAGCTACTTAACCTGAACGTTGCCTCTACTGGTGGTTGTAGTATTTGGACCTCCTGTGTTGGCATCTTCATTAACATCCCCAAACAATAATCAGATAGGCTTTCAAAGTGAAGATTCTTCTTAAGCTCGGCAGAGTGAAACATGCATGTGCCTCTGTCTGCCTTTCTCTCTCGGTACAGGCATACCATGGCAAATTTGTCATCAAACGACAATCTCAGAAAACATTACTAAGGAAGAGAGCGGAAGCTAATAGCCTCCATGAATGTTCATAGGTTGTTCTTTATCACATTGGCATTGGCCCTTTATTTATTTGTTCTGTTCTTTTTTTTTTTTTTTTTTTTTTTTTTTTTTTTTCCACAGGAAGACCTACTCAAGGAGTGAGGAAACAGAAACTTTCTTTGTGAAAGAAGCTACAAAGTGCTGGTGGCTCTTTGGATTTCTTGTTCAAAGTGTGGAGGATACAAGGCCTATGGGAAACTTGACAGTGGGAGCTAGATTTAAAAAAAAAAAAAGGACCACATGACAGTGGCATCTTAGAAGTCAAGAATGAGAGAGCTTCAAGAAGAGCTTGAAGAAGTCACAGCACATTATGAATGGTGGGATCACGTGAGTTCTGGAAATGGCTATGGACTCTTGGCAATCAGAAGACACCTGATAACAAGAAGAAAGTTGTCTCTTTTGGACTGAGTGGGGGTGGCAGTCACTGGGTTGAGGTAAAGTATGTGGAAAGCGGTGAACTAGAGAGTGTGATTATAGACTGCTATTTGGGTTTGTGTAAGGAAGGTAATTGAGGGGAAGACGTCATTAAATGGCATAAATGGTGATGTATCAGATAATGGAAAGGAAGATGGGAAGAATTTAAGCAGTGATAAATCATGTAGCAAAGCTTTAGGAAGTATGGAGACAAAAATGTCAGAGTACAACAAGAGTTTAAATTCTCCACATTAATAAATGGACATGCAATATCATAGGCACAGATAACTTCTGTTTTGGTTCTATTGTTTCATGATCTGTCTCCATATCCATCGCCAAACAATTCCTTACATGTGCATTCTCTCTCTCTCTCTCTCACTCTCTCTCTCTCTCTCTCTCTCTCTTTCTCTCTCTCTCTCTCCCTCTCTCTCTCTCTTTCTCTCTCTGTTGCTCTGTCTTTCTCTCTCAGTCTCTCTCTGTCTCTGTCTCTGTCTTTCTCTTCTTATCATTACCATCTTTTTTCTTCCCCATCTGAATAACTTTCTGCTTCCATTGTTGTTTCCTCTGGGATTTTCACTGAAATTGTCCTCTAAAAAATTCTGTTTCAACAGCAACCCCACTCACACAACTTGAAATTGAACTAGACACCATTCTTCACATGTCTGGAGAAGCTACTGGATATTCAGTAACAATACATTCTGCCATGGTTAATTTCAACTTGCTTCCAATATGGTCTTGTACTCAGCCTTTTGCCTTTGACACCTGGAAACTGGATTTAATGGTAGGAATTAAATCTCTGTCTCTCTGTCTGTCTCTGTCTTTCTCTCTCTTTCATTTAAAGATGGTTGTTCTGTGTGGACTGAGTAGGATTGTCTTTGGATTAGTCAGCCTGGAATTCCTGGCTGGAAACCAGTGCACTTTGCCTATAAAGCCCTACTCCGGGAGTCCGATGACCCACATAAATCATCCCCACATGGAGGCAGAGAGGAGTGGTATAGGCAGGATGAATGGAGGCTGTCACAGTCCTTCCTCAGGTGCATGTGTCCAAACACCAGGTGTCCGTAGGCCGGATGTTTGGAAACATATAAATGACACCTCTTGTTTTCACTGTTCACCTTGATCTTCCCTCCCTTAATTTGCCCTTGTTACTTTCCTCCTGCTCTTTACCATGGCATGCCTATCTCCTCCGTGACTCAGAACCAACTGCTGTCGTCATTGACTCTCTTCCATCCTGACGCTGCCCTGGCCACTGAACCTGAATTCTTATGAATGCTGTCTACAATGGTGACTCTTATCTGCCTTCGTCACTTTTGTATTAAGAGATCTCTTTAATTATCTCCCCTCTCATTGGCCTAGTCACGTTATTTCTGCAGTGCCTACATCACAGATTGTTAAGAATTTCTACCATGAAATAAGTAAACCATCGTTTTCTGTCAACGATAATGATGCAATGCCAAGAACCTTACCTTTTTCTCCTTGTCTTTTTCCCCCCCTATTTCTTTTAACTCAAATATTACATCTCATTCAGAGTTCAATGTTGATATTGTTTTCTAACAACCAGGTAATCTTCTCTCTTTGTCACCAAAGAGACTCTTCTACCCATATTTTCATTCTACCCATATATCCATTCCCACATGAAGAAAAGGAGCTTTAGACATCAACCTCATCTTAAGCACCTCCTCTTAGACTTAAACACTGAGTTAGCATTTATAAGTGAACAAGTCACACATAGAATCACGAGTTCCCCACATGTTCTCAACATCTGTTTTTCTAGAACATTTTCCATTGTCACCACACCTTACAGTTAAATGATTTAAAATTTCTTATTCATTTTCAAATATCCCTTCACACATTAAATGTTTATATATCCTACATCCAACTGCATTCAGTTTCTTTACCTCTCTTGTGTTCTACTGGTACTACACTGGGACTAACTTTTGCCTAGATGATTGCAGCAAATTTTCTCAAGTGCAACTCGCAACCTCTCTTCATTCTACCACAATTATCATTTCACATAATTGACACATTGACCTTTCAAAAGTGTGAGGTATACTATATGTTTCCCTTACTATACACACTTTGGTGAATTTCTCTTTCTTTTATAAATCCATCATAATAATTTGTATTCTGCGACAAAAGCCCTTTCCATAATAAAGACATGACACATTCTGTTTCATATGCCTAAAATAGTCTTCCCCTGGCTTCTTAATCTTTTTGTAAATTTAACCCTTTATTTAAAAGCCTCTTTTCAAATCACCATGCACTCTTCAATGTGACATGCTGTTTTCATTCCTTATGGCAAAAACCACTATTAAAACTTCTTATTCATTTACTGTTTTTATACTGTTGTTCTAATACCATATTTGTATATTAGACAAGGGTATTTTTAGCACATTATACTTAGCAACTAAATTACATGACATATATTACAATATAAAATACATATATTTTGTTGGATATGTGCTTTTAGTATTTAGATAGGTTATGTGTGTCTATTAATTATTCAATTCCTTAAAACCATAATCTATATGAGAATTATCATGGATTCTTTATAAGTCACCCAAATTAGGACATAACTAATATTTCACGATCTTTGAAATCATTAATTAGCACCTTGAATCATATATACAGTATGTTTTTACTGTATATTATATTATATAATACTGTATATTATATTATATAATAACCGAATAGACTATAATACATGGAAGTTATATACATACATAACAAATAAAATGTGTGTGGGGGAAGGGAGGATGGAATACGGGACATCTCATGAGTGTTTTATTTTCAGATGGTAAAATACATTAAAACCTCACATGATAGTATAATAATGAGAGACTATGTGAAGCATATTATGTTATGTCTTCATTCATGCAATTATTTAAACTATTATTTTATCAAGTTCTAAATAAATCCAGAAGAACTAAAGAGATCACGGTGCTAAATCTTAGGCATATTTTTAACAGTTCCAGGGAAGAACTTATTCTGACTTTCTCCATTAGAAGTGGATAGGAAGAAAGGAAATAGCTGCAGATCCTTTGCAGCCTACTGTAAGGATGCACAGTGAGCAACAATGAAATATCAAAGATCTGTCGCTTGCTATTTCTTACTCAAGCTCCTTTTCTTCATGTGGGAATGGATATATTATATGTTTTCCCAAAGGAAATTCTCATGGCTTTTTGATGGCATCTGCTTTAGCTTCCAGGAAAATCTGAGATCTTATTTGCAGAGCTAAAAAATAGTTGCCCACAGGCTCTTCTGAGGGAGATTGTGATCTCTCAAAGCCATTGCCATTGTCCCTCAACTAACCACAACTGCAGGAAATTCCAGTGGGATCGGAGGAGATGAGAACAACTTCACAACACCAGAATAACTTAAAGGCAATTAAGACTCTATAAAATACTCACTGGTTGAGAGCAGCAAACACACATCACAGGTACATCAGTAGGCTTCAGATGCTGTACGTATTCATTGTACATCGCAGCTGAGGCAATGAGAGCTTCTAAAAGTTGGGCAGCTATTCACAAAAATATTGAACCGAAACTTAAGAGATAAAACAGCTCAACCACACTATTTGATAGACTGATGGGCTGATGGGTCTAATAAAAGTATTTAATTAGTTGAGGTCAACCACAATTGATCTAGTGGGGGTAAAGTCATAGAAACGTTCCCAGTTGTGTCCCAAACATATCCATTGCAAACTCAGTTGCAATAGTTATGGATTCTTGCTAAACTATCCATATTGCTGCACAATTCTTAGGTTCCTCTGTTTTGATGAGACTGACTCAGTCTTATGCCTGTGTGATTCCGCCCCCTCCCACATCTTACTGCATTCCCTTCTCTTGCTCAGACCTGCCTCAGTGGGAGTTTAATAAATGCTACATAATTATGGTGATGTTCCTTTACTTCCCTCCACTTCTCTCCCATATGCTCTCATACTGAGATTCAGTCATCAATGATTCCCGAGTTTGTTTGCCAACACCCATTTCTTGCTACGTTCAAAAGCAACTGTAACTGAAATCTAACCATGGACCCCAGACCCTATTTTGTCTCCATGGGCACCAATATTTAAGTCCAATGCCTACACAACATTATATACAGATAATTTTTAAAAAGTAAATAAAAGCCATGCTGTTATATATTTAATTTGTATGGAAAACGTATTAGTGGTCTCAACATTGGTTCAGAAGAGTTATGAAAATAAAACCAAAATACTGTTAGAATTCAGAATCAATTGAAAACAGTATTTATAGGCACTTCTAGTTACGTTTTAATAATTCGCATTCTAATACCTCTTATACCAGGGATAAGGAGATTAGTGCTGTTGCAGAAATTCTAATAAGGGAGGGTTAGATTTCCAAAGCCCCAAATATCATTCTATATTTATGTATTTTTAAATTCACATAAAATTAGCATTTTCCATCCAACAGCCCCGAAAGGGGAATGACTGTTGAACTTTCATTGTGTTCTAGAGTATAGCAAGTTTTTCCTAGATGTCTAATCCACAAATCTCTTGGCCTAAAATTGTTTTTAAAATGAGAAAATCACATCCCAATGAGATTAGACACTACACAGCAGTCCTGTAGGGAAGAGAGAGGCAGGGGGAGATTTTAAAAACACTTATTTGAAAGCTCAATAAGATTTGTCACTTATTGACTACGGCATGGTTCAGTGTTTTCAGTGTTTTAGACGCCTCGTATGTATTAAGTATTAAATGGGTTTATTTATTCAATCTCTCAGAAAGGCCCTCAACATACAATGAGTTGTGATAAGAAATCCTAGTGGGGGTTAAACAATTTGATTCTAATGCACCAAAAGAAGGAAGACCAATAAAGCATCAAAATCTATATGGCCTGTCCACTGAGAGCCACTAAATCTCATTTATGTATATATAGAATTGCGTTTGAAAGACACAAGTGAAAGCATGAGCATCACCAGAGAGTTACTAGTGACAATGTCCCTCTTTTGTTTGATTTTGTTTGTTTTACCAGATGCCAACAAGGTCTCCCATGGGTTCTTCAGCTGTGGTATTTGCTACCTACAAGAAGGCATGGTGGAATCACACTGCATACACAAATTCATTCTAAGTTACACATTCATTCATTCATTCAACAAAACACATTGACCCATTTCTCTGACAAGATGTTGTCTAAGGGTCAGCTGTGTTTTAAGATCATATGTTAGATTCCTTTGTTTGATTGAGCACAATTCTGGTTATTTTATAAGGCAAAAGAAAGGGTAAGATATCATTGGTAATGGGCCAGCATTTTATAATTTTTATAGAAATATTGCCACTTTCTAGGTAAAACAAAGAGTATCCCTGCCTATAAATATAAAACCTAAAGTATAATTTTTCAGATTGGTCACTATAAGGAATACCCATTGATTTTCCTTACTTTTAAAATAATTGTGTTTATTATATCCAATGTGTAATACTCTCCACAAACTATTTTCAATTTTAAATAAAATAGTTTGTACTGGGCCACCTTTATTATTGTCAACTGCCTTTAATTATGTCTAAAAGTTCAACAATTACATCTACAAAATGAAATATGGGGGAAGGAATTACAATCGATGAAAAATAATGAATGAACTCAAGAATCAGCTGTGATCTGGGCACACACATTTAATCCCAGCACTCAGGAAGCAGAGTGCTCTGATCTACAGAGTGAGTTCTAGGACAACCAGAGCTGTTACACAGAAAAACCCTGCCTCAAAAATTAATTAATTAATTAACTTAAAAAACAAAACAAAGAAGAACCAGACATGTTTTTCATTGTATATAAATGTCTTTAAAAAGCATGTCTGCTACTGGAAACCTAGTCAACAAGCAGGGTTAACGAAATTGTGAGTCTTAGAAAAGAACCTAAAAGCACCACTTAGGTAAAACAGCACAATCCCTAGCTACACTCTAAACATTTGTCTTTATGCCCACAGATAACTGTAGTCCTCATCAAATAAACTCTTTGCAGAAGATGGAGACCATTACAGAAAATCATAACAGATCAAAACGCAGAGTTGTGAAGCCCAGTCCCAGTGGACGTATCTACAGTACAACTCCTATAAGTAAGGCTGTAGGGATCAGTGTAGGAGAAGGAGCGAAAATATTGGAAGAGCCAAAGGATAAGGGAGTTTGCTGTGAGATCTTTGTCCTAGAAACACCCAAAGCTACACCCATAAAGTCTTACCAGCGTGAGTGCCTAGACATTAGCTGAATAAGGGTGGCAATAGCCATGATAAAGCAGACGGGGGAAGCCTAAAGGCTGCAACTCTAAACAATTACCATAACTAAGGAATGTTTGCAAGTCAGAAACATAATTTCCTGGAGAGAACACACTGGTTGGTTATCCAATACCAAATACTCGGCTCTCAAACATGCACACAGGTAGCATTATATAAATTGAGCAGGTTGTGTTTAGGTATTTAGGGACATATATGTATATACATACATGTATGTAACAACAGTTACTTTTTTAAAGGCCATATAATTGAAAGGGAGGAATGAGGGGTATACGGGAATGTTTGGGGGAAGAAAGAAAAGCGGGAAATGACATAATTATAATCTCAAAACATGAGAGAATTACTTATACATACACACAAGGTTAAACCAGAAAGATTCTCTTAAAGCAAAACAAAATCAGACAAAACTAAAATACAAAATCAAACCAAACAAACAAAAAACACCTTAAGTAGAAAGTTCTCTAAAGAATGGTGGAAGACAGAAACATGGTATTCTTTTTCGGTTGACAAGTATGTAGTACAGATACTATGAAGGCTCATTCCAGAAGATTAATTTGCTAAAATCAGATTCCTTGTCCATATACTACCCATATGTACCAGGAAGAGATAAGCTGATACTTCATATGTCAACATTACGTATGTATGTATGTATGTATGTATGTATGTATGTATGTATGTATACACACACACACACACTCACACATACAAAGTTAACTTCTGTGAATGCTCATAACTGTTGTTAGTGTCTTTGTAACTGTACATAAAATAAAGTTAAAATGTTCTGTTATCCAGTCAAATTAATCAAGACATTTTCTAAATTAACTTGCTATCCAGCTATAAATTGTTTAAGTTGTTTCAAAACAATTTTCATTTAAGAGCTGCTCTCACTGGCGTGTGGCACTTGTTGGTATGATGCCTACTGCAAGATATTACACAGTAAGTGTTAAGCTGGCAAAGTTGGCTCAGGTTTTCTTTTCCCCCAAGCAATTCAAGTTTTAACCGGGAGCTCAGTTTCACCCCTGACAATGCTCTTGAGCTACATTTTTCTTTTCTTTTCTTTTTATTTTGCCAGGGATAAAGCATTGCAGTCATTGTTCCTAATGGGTTCTCTGCTGCCAACTAACAGCCACTTAAGTTTCCAGGTATCATCAGGGGAAATCTTTTCAGAAACTTGGAGGATGACAAAGATTTACAAACTCAAAAATCTGGCATTTCTCAATCCAAGTTTCTGAAGAGTTTGAATCTCCATTTGAAGTTACAGAAAAGAGTACCTGATATTTTCCACTTCTAATTACAGAACAGAGACAGTCATCTTGCCAAAAATCTTTGACTCTCACCATAAAAACCTAATTCTTCTTTCTGATGAAATAGCAGGGTTCGTTTCTGATATGTGTGCTTAGTGAAAAAAAAAAAAAAAAGAGAATACAGCCAGTGTATATTCTAACTACTCAACAGTAAAATGAACATCAATGCTTTAAATAATTATTTAAAAGCGAGGAACTGTACTACTTAAAATATGTTCATTACAATTACATTTTCTGGAACCCCTTAATTTCAGACTCACATAAGACTATATAGCTTATGACAGACTGTCACACTTCCCTATTTTTAGGAAGAGCTTTCTGAAAGAGCTGGAGTAAAAGTCTGAATTTTAAACAGGTCTTAAAAATAATAATTAAAAACCTATTTACCTGTGTTTTGTCTTTTTGTAGTTAGTATGTGTTTATTTAGAAGGAACGCATAGGACCCTTCTACTCTATAGTAATTTTGTGCTTTCAGTAAAAGTTGGTGAAAGTTTATCAATTGCGTCTTCTCTAATGTTATTAATTAAGACTTAAAGAAATCATGTCTCGTGCAAGGTTGGGTGGCATATGCCTGTTATCTCGATATTTAGGAAGTAGAGTCAGGAGGGTCATAAGATAAAGACCAAGTGTGGCTTTGCAACAGAGTGAGGCTATTTTAGGCAAAGTAAAAGAATAATGTTTACTAATGAAATATCCAAGGGAATGTTGAAGTTTCAGTAGTTCTTTCAACTTTTTATAAATGTTCATAAATTCTGGTTAGTCATATTAATTTGTGAAAAAAAATAATGAATTGAAGCTATCATCCAATACAGAGATTATCACAGTCACAAATGTGGTGTCTATGAATAGCTAAATACATTTAAAAATCTGTTTAATAACTGGAAGTTCACAAGAATATCAAATGAATCAGTGTCTCATTATTTACTTCTTTAGCTTTTCTGTGAGAAAATAATAGTTGCCTAGTAACCATTTTAGCGTACACTTTAAAAAACTGAATAGGTTGTTGGTTAAGAAAAAAAGCAATCTAGATTTTTCTGTCATTTTAGTCACACTGAACAAAAGTCTTATTAGCAATATGTGCAACAATACTCAGGTTTCTGTGACAGTTTATCGTATTATTTTGGAACCACAATGAACAATCCATTCCCTAAGAACATGAGATCCTTCGAAAATGGTACTCTTCTAATTAAACATACAATTAGAGCACTTAAGCAGATTAATACTAATTATAATCATTAAATTTTTTTAAAAATTGGCTCCCTCTCATTTATGCGAAAGTTTAATGTTAATAGCCCAAAATGTTTGGAGCTATGTAGTATTTTTGAATTTTCTAGAGAAAAGTTGCCAAATGATTTAATGGTATGATTCATTCCACTTGCGGTGAATTATCTGACAGAATAGGAACAGACTTGGGCCTGAATCTCTAAAGTTATTTGGCTATCTCTTTGTGATTTTCAACGTCAAAGGGTTTCTCTTGAGTGCTGAGTTTTATGCAACACTGGCTTGCATCATATGACAAATAAGGAATAGAGTAATGACAGTCTTGCTAGGTTAAGGAGAAATTATAACTTAGTGTGCAAAACTAAACAAACAACTGTATTACAGGTCTACAACATGCCAGGCACTCTCCTAGGCCTGAAAACACAATGATGTCTAGACTGCAATGGCTCCACCCTCCACAAGCTCTAGAGCTTGTTAGCTGAAAGTTGTTATGCCTCATCTTTTGCAGCTCTGCTTTATTACGTTTGTGTCTAAAACTCTCAGGGCTGTACTTATTCTGAGCAGCTACAGGACTATCTCATGTTGGCCAGACTTGGTTGGCTTAATACTACTCCAAGAGTGAAGAAAAGTAACAAGACATGCAAAAAATTAAAACTATTATGTAACCGTTGTCAAAATTTTGTAATTGCAAACCCCAACAGAAACCCAGTCCACACCAACTTTTTTTTCAGCAATCTATATTTCTTCCTGCTAAAAAGATGCAACTGTACCGAAGTCATTCTCTTCATTGTGCTATAGTTATATGACACACAAACATTCTATTCAAATTCACCCTTTTTGTTCTATAAATTGTATATACATGTATTGGTATGTCTACACAATGTGTATCTCAAAGAATAGAGTATATTTCAATTCATCCATTAGTTATCAGAAAAATATTATCAACCACTCTCTACTAAACAGCTGACTGACTTATTCATCATTTAGTGAAAAGATTTGTTGTTTAGCTGTTAGGGTGAGGTTATCTAAACCATATAAATTCTGGTCAATGAAATGGGTAAATTTAACCATGAAACTCATTTTCATCTCTTGGCTCATCTTGAGATGGTGAACAGACAAACCTAGTCAATGACCTCATATAAATTGCCATATTATAATAAATCTATCTCAAGGCCCAATGTGACTTATTGAGTTCTGTTTCAAACACTAAGATAGTCATATAATTATGTCAATGACCTGAGTTGTAGTCCCCCTCTCCTACCCACCTCCAGCTGTGTTCTTCCTTCAGGCTAAAATCCAAAAATCTGCAAAGCAAGCAATCAATCACTGGAGTAGCTTACACATGTCCTTCTCATTACCGCCTTTGCTCATACCCTCAAATTGAGGTCATAATAAATCATGACCCTTTGCAACACCTTTCTATTTTCTCCGAGAAACTTGAAATGCTGGTGAATGTCCAGATTTTGTGCTGTTCTAACCTCTTCATCACAATTTGCATTTATAATGCCATGCTAAACTTGTCTGTGAAGGTACCTTGAATGGCAGCTAGTCTCATGGGTAGGGCAGAGGTGCAGTCACAAAAGCGACACAAGGAAAATGCACTTTGATAAAGGCAACACAGGGATGTAGTCAGAGGCTCAGAGCACAGTGGTGCGATTCTTGAATTGGATTAAAGAGAACTTCACAACAAACAACAACTCCGAAGAGAAGATTTGATTGTCAGAAGCACAACTTGTTTGCTAAAACACTAAACCTTTACTAAACATTTTTTAGACAATTCCGTAGTGCTATAATAGGGGAAAAATTCACATTTAAACAATGGACTTGGGGATGGGTGGCTGGGGTGGGTTCTCTGGAATATTTCTATATACCTTGCCACCACTAATACACAAGTCTAGTTTTAATATGCATCACTAGCTTTTAAAATAAACCGACACAATCTTACCTTACTATTTAATAAAACATACCTAACTCACGAATACCACGTTTATCATATAGCATCGAGTTATTAGCACATAAAAGTGGTTGAGAAGGCTTTTTTTAGTTTCCGAAAGAAATTTAGTCAAATAAATCATTGGCATATTTAGAATGGTGCCAAAAATATGTGAAGTAGACATTTGTGTAAAAACAAAGTATGAAGAATTACTTTAACTTTGTATCTATATTATCACACACTTTAAAATAATTATATCATTTCCTACCTTGTAATTGTATCCGTTTAAATGAATTTATGCTGAGGTATAAATAAAATAGTTTGAAGCACTGAAATATAAATATGGATATTATCCCATTACCCCAAATTCAGTCTCTCTCTCTCTCTCTCTCTCTCTCTCTCTCTCTCTCTCTCTCTCTCTCTCTCTCTCTCTCTCTCTCTCTCTCTCTCTCTCTCTCTCTCTCTCTCTCTCTCTCTCTCTCCTCTTTGAATGCCTGAAGTCACCTAGAGTTCTCCAAGGCACAGTTCATAAAAACTTCCTCATGGGAATGTTTTCTCTTGGGAACTTTCCAGATTGTAGGAATGCCCCTACGCTCAGTAAAACCCAAGCGTTGCTTCCAGACTACATCAGCATTGTGCTTTTGCCCCAGTTACAAGTGGCTAGAAATTCTATTTATTATCTTTACCCAAGTTCGAAGCTTTTTCAAAATGCGAACATTCTTAACCCACGGGAATTTAAACAAAAATGTATCTTTTTACTTCCCCCACCACCCGTCACCAAAAAAAAAAAAAAAAAAAAAGAGTTCAAGACAGATTAAAGAGAAAATGTTGGTGTTAGACGTGGACTCGGATTGTGAGAAAGGGAAAAGAGAGTTAAAATCAGTCATGATTTCCCATAAGCCTTGTGAGGGCTGCTGCCACCATCAATACAGGACCTATAGTCCAGAAGCTGAGTCTTCACTCTAGACCTGACTCCTCCTGGCTTTGTACTTTCCTTAACTTTCTTTCCATCAGAACCAAGTGCAAAGAATCATACTTTCACTCTTAAGAAACTGAGTCCAACACACACACACACACACACACACACACACACACACACACACACAACTTTTCTTTTTTACCTGTTCTTATGTCGAGTCTTCAGCAAATTTCTTCCAAAGGGAGCCATGGTCTGTCTGTCCTTGCCCCACAGTGATCTGGGTCTGGGGAGGGGGTGCTGGGTCCCCCAGCTGAAAGGAGGAGGCTGGAGGCTTCCTTTTCACCTCCTCAGATGTTCCTGCTTTCAGCTCATTAGCAGCCGGCTGAGAGAGTTGCTACAAGTTGTGCAATTGCTACTTAACTTTGAACTGCGGGATTGTTGTGGCTGCTGCTCCTAGGGAGACCAGCCCAACTCGTAGCCTGGAAGAAGCTGTTTGTTTGGAAGCAGAGAAAGGGGGGGGGGGATGAGGGACAGGGAGAGAGGAAGAGGCAGAGTAGGAGGCGGGGAAGGGAGGGGGGCGACTCTATTGTGTTCTGTAGCTATTCGGTACAGACTACCTAACTTCTAAAACCCACCAACCCTACAGGCATGGCAATGCCCATGGGATGGGAATTTCACTGGCCTGGAACCCCCTTTTCCTCTCTCCACACCCAACCACACAAGGTGTACACACATAAAAGATTTTAAACCACCCCCTCCTCCCCCTGCCGCCTCCTGCCAGCTAGCTCCAGTCTGTGAAAAGTAATCTGATCTTGGCAAACAGGAATGGAGGCCAAGAATGCTTTCCCTACCGACTCCCTACTCGAAAAATAAAATCCCTCCCCTGCCCTGCGTGCCTGTATGGCTAAGCCAGTGAAGCTACTAGGAAATCAAGTTCTCCTGTAAGAACTACCCTCAACCCCACTACCCCCCTGCCCCGCACACTCGCAAACTTATCTCCCACAAGGACTACGAGGCTAGCAATCAATGGCAGCCTTGCTGGGGACCCCTCCCGAGTCTCTGGCTGACCCCTGGAAGCGCTGACACCCAGCAGGCTGGGACATCCCTTACTGTACCTCCGGGACCTCAGAGTGCCATAGGCAAGCTGTTTGCCACCGCCTTTAACCATGCAGTAGAATGGGGTTGTGGAACTAAAAAGATGAAAATCAATTATGGAGATTATGGTCAGTGTGTGTGTGTGTGTGTGTGTGTGTGTGTGTGTGAGAGAGAGAGAGAGAGAGAGAGAGAGAGAGAGAGAGAGAGAGAGAGAGAGAGAGAGAGAGAGAGAGAGAGAGAGAGAGAGAGAGAGCACAGAAAGCTTGAACCCATGACCCGGGCATCTAAGACACCCTGGGGAGCTGCAGGAGGAAATGTCTGCAGGGGAAAGGTGCTAGTGGATTTCTCCTGGGCCTTTCTTCTACTCATTCACTCCCAACCGCCCGCCAGCAATCACTGCCCCCATCCACAACCCTATCCTACTGACAGGCTTCTGGGGTGGTCCTGAGGTGGTGGCTGGGGCGGGGGTGGAGATGGTGCGGTGGACCCTGGACTTTACCATCTCTCTTTTCAGGTGAATGATGCCTTGAGTCCTAGCAAAGCACAAAGGGACCCCAGTTTTCTGTGGAAGTCCTGCCGGGTCCCCAGGAACAACAAAGACACCATTGGAAGGGAACCTGCTGTTCTTCAACACACTGTTCCAGATTTCCGGTTTCCCATTGCTCTGATGAACCACTTTTCATCTCTTAGTCATAATTTTATCTACATATTATGTATGTTATATGTTAAATAAAATAATGTTTTCTTCATAATCTTATATGCTATGCATATGCCCCTGAACCATTATAAATTTAAAAATTATACTAGACAGTGTTATAATTTAATTGCGTTTTACAGCCCAGAAGAACTGTTTTAAGCTATATAACCATGTCCAAATGCTAGAAAAATCTTTTACAATAATAAAGGTGCCAACTGTATTTTGATTTCTCTCTGTATATAAATACATGAGCATACAAATGCACCTTTCATTATATATATATATATATATATACATTTGTACATGTATATATATATGTGTGTGTGTATACATATATATTATTTTTCTATGTAATAAAAACCATATAGTCTGGGGTATGTTTCTGCTTCCTTTTTTAACACATAAAGTGACTTAAATCATTAGGGAAGTTTACATAGTTTCTCTAAGTTATTCTAAATTGTGCTTCTATAGCTGTGGCTTTTATATATTAATATAATAATTTTGTCAATTTGCAGAGAATTTTGCATTTGCTATTGTCTCTACATTTGTGGTTCCCTTCTTTTACTAACATTATTTGTAGAAGTATGTATGTACAATATATTTTTAATAAAGACTTCATGAAGGAAGAGGAAACAACATTACATCTTTACTAGCATAACCTTTATGCTACTTTCAAGTTATCACAAATGAGTTGCCTTTAACATGTTATTATTTGTCACATAAAATAGCCTATTAATATCCTTCAGGACAAGCCTTTTCATGTGTTAGAGTTAAACACAAAGAGGCGTGTGTACATTAAACAGTTGTGTTTTTATTTGTCAATTATATGTCAGTAAAGCTGGGGCAAAGCACAAAATGTTACCATCTCCTAGTTATTAAAAGCTTAAAGAAATATGAAACATGGACCCTAGTTCTTAAATATAAAAACAAGAAAGCAATAATACTCTAACCCTAATTTTAAAAGATAATAACAAAACTAGGCTTTATAATATCTGCTTCATGGCTAAGAAATTCTATAAGAAATTATAAAGGTGACTTTCATTTTGATTTTATAAATTTGTCTTGTTTTAAAATTCCAATATTCTACTCTGCAAATGCAATGGTTGCAGAATCATATTTCACATGAGTAGTATAAATGGATGTGTAATTTTACAAAAGCATTCAATATTCAACATTGAAGACAAATTTATTATCAGAAGTTTTCCCAAGAAAATAATGTTTCTGAAAAGGGCTAATGCTCACTGACTTTCAGTTTACTAAGTAAATGAAATAATGTATATGAAATTTTGACAGGTGGTATTAACCTAAGTACTTGCTTTCCCCAGAATTATCCCAAAATTGAAAATGAGGCAGAGGTAATGATTCCATGTCATTCCAATGTTATAATAGAACACATATCTAACATAACTCTTCGTATTATTATTTGAGTTTATTTAGATTATCTGAGTGTCTGGAACAATGTATTCCTATTTATTGAGCAGAATGAAACTGGTGGTAAATAACAAGACAAAATAGATAAGCTGTTGAGAAGCAATCCAAATGATTCTGATGGTAGATGGTGGCTAGTGTGTCCTTTCTTTCTAGAAGTGCAAAGTTGAGCTCAAATAGAAAATATGTGCTATGATTGGAACCGGCTTTGGAATTTTTATACCCCCCCTTTTTTTTAAATTTAAATTTGAAACAAGCTCGTTTTACATGTCAATCCCAGTTTCCTCACCCTTCCCTCCTCCCCTGTCCTCCCCAATCCCCATCCCATCCCCTTTCTGCTCCCCAGGGAGAGTGAGGCCTTTCATGGGGGATCTTCAAAGTCTGTCATATCATTGGGAGCAGGGCCTAGGCCCTCCCCCATGTGTCCAGACTGAGAGAGTATCCCTCTATGTGGAATGGGCTCCCAAAGTCCATTTGTATACTAGGGATAAATACTGACCCACTTCCAGAGGCCTCATAGACTGCCCAGTCCTCTGAACTAACACCCACGTGTCAGGGTCAGTCCTATGCTGCTTCCCCAGCTATCAGTCTCGGGTCCATTAGCACCCCCTTTGTTCAGGTCAGCTGTCTCTGTGCATTTCTGTAGCCTGGTATTGACTCCTTTGCTCATCACTTCTTCCTCTGCAACTGGATTCCAGGAGTTCAGCTCAATGTTTAGCTGTGGGTCTCTGCTTCTGCTTCCATCAGCTATGAGATGAAGGCTCTAGGATGGCATGTAAGGTAGTCATCAATCTCATTATCAGGGAAGGGCATTTAAGGTAACCTCTCCACTGTTGCTTAGATTGTTAGTTGGGGTCATCCTTGTAGATCTCTGGGCATTTCCCTAGTGCCAGATTTCTCTTTAAACCTATAATGGCTCCCTCTATTATGATATCTGTTTTCTTGCTCTCCTCTATTCTGCCCCCAACTCAATCTTCCTGCTCCCTCATGCCCTCCTGTCACCTCCTCTTCTCCTCTTCTCTTTTTCCTGACTCCCTCTCCCCTTCCCCATGCTCCCAATTTGCTCAGGAGATCTTAGCCCTTTCCCCTTCTCCAGGGGACCATGTATGTCCCTCTTAGGGTCCTCCTTGTTTTCTAGCTTCTCTGGTGGTCCACAGTCTGGTAATCTTTGGACTCTTTAGAAGATGGGTTTTCCTGGTAAAAACAAGTCACTAGAGGTGATCTTTAAAGGTTATATCTACCCCTACGTTTTTTTTTTGTGTTCTGCTCCTGGGTCCCCAGCCATGGTGTGAACCAGCACCACCTCTGTTCCTGGATGCTTTACCTTCAACTCCATAATGATGCATTGAACTTTCTCTGAACCGTGAGCCAGAATGAATCTTCCCTCTCAGGAGTTGTTATGTCAGGTACTGGTCCACACTCATATGGAGGTAACTAGTATCTTGCCTTTCAAGTTTACATTGGCATTGGAAACTCAACATAGATGACATTGAACTTAATAATGACAAAATTAATATTTGCCCTGATAGATGACTATTATTCTGTGATTCAATTGGTACCAAAGTTAAAAAGGGTTAAAACAAAAACAAAACAAAACAAAAACAGAAAAGCCCTACTTTGTAGGCTACAAACAAGAAATATATGTACAGATTGTTGGTACAGTTCATTTTCAAAGTATAAAACCCTACTCTACTTATATTAAGAAGCCTCTTTCCCTTGCTGACAAGTAAATTTCAAGACAATTTGAACTGCTCGTTGCATGCACGCAGTGGGGTGTAGAGCCTTGGCACATACTCTGAGCCATTTAAATCAACACCTCAATTATCATCCTCTTCCAGTACATTATAAAGCTAATCTTTTGAAAATAATTCTCTCTGTACCAGTGTCAAAAGGCAGGGAAGAATTGGGGGGAAGTGATGACATAAGACAAAGAATCCAAAGCAGCAAAGATATAAGGTGAGCAAGTCCATGCCCAACATGGAGGCCACAGGCTTCTGCTTAATAATTGTTCTTGCCATAGAAAAATACATTTGTTCCCAAAAATCTTCCACTAGTACAGATAATGCTATAATGTTCTTATCATGCAAAAGTGGTATATGTGCTAATTCATTTCATTATAGCAAGCACTTTATATATATACTTTCCTCACTGTTATGTACCTTAAATATGCATAACAATTAAAATAAACATGAATTAATTCCACACTCATTCCCAGCTTAAATCGTTTTAAACTCTTATAAATCTGCTCTGTAGCCTGGTACTGTGGGTTGCTATTATTGAGTTTTCCTAACTACAGCATGCACGACTTCACTAAGTGTCATAAAAGTTAAAATTTCTGTGTTCTCACTACACTGAAGTCTGTGTCATAACTCTGACGTTTCCTTTAAGGGACTGTAGATGATCGTTAGCTAGTCAGAGCCTCAGTTTTTCTGCTCTGGAAAATGAAGAAAGAAATAATAATGTCTTCTAACTTCCTTATGAAATGCAACTTTAAGGGGAAGTTTTTCTTTAAAAATATTTTATATAGATGTTTTATAATCTTTGTACTAGTCATTTCCTCTTCACATTTTAACAATTAAATTGTCTTACTGGTATTTTTTTTTTTTATCAGAAGCATCTGTGTTGGTATGAGCCAGTTTTCCCTGGGGCCTGTGTTAAAAAGAACAGCAGAGCTAAAGTTCTAAATCTGGGATTACACACAGGTGACTGTGGGCCAATCTGACTCCACTTACATGGTAATCTACAAAAAAATAACACACTAGATAACTTGTGAAAAATCAGTCAGTTTGTCTGGCTTTCTGAAAACACTATTCTCAACTAAGGAGGAAAATAATAAAATGTAATCTTTTGTTTAGACAAGAGAGAAAAGGTCAGAAATAATTAGAGCCTGTCAGATGGATGTCCTAAAAAGCCAGTGAGTGGATCTTCATACAATCAGGATGTGGCAGATAGAGTGGGATAGAACAAGAGAACACTGTCTACTGAAGAATGAACAAAAATCCACCCAGATTTGCGGATAATAAGAGTCTACATGCTCGCTGTGTGTTTCCCTCCCAGTGAATGTCTATCATATGTAGCCCTTTCCGGCCATAAATCTGCCCATGGTTACAAAAAAGTGTGTCTAAAACCCAGAATGTGTGTGGCTTTGCCCACAAAACTATTTAAATCCTGTGTCAGGGGCAAGGCTTGTGAAACACCCTGAGATGTTTTCACCAAGGAAGGAATAGCATTCTGGAACGCTGCAGGCCAAGAGCAGAAGCTGAGAGTCCATTTCAGCTAAAAGACCTTATGGTAGCCATGTTCTTTTGATTCTCCATGAAAGGCTAGAGAGACACTCCTAAGCTTTGTAGGACTTATATAGTTGGGGTATATAATTAGTCATCCAGCTTCAATGGGTGTTTCCATTAAAAATAGCTTTTAATTAATTAAACTTGGTGTTTGAATAGCTGACTAGTTGGGTGTTGGCCAGATACTTGTGACCTAAATAAAAGGCCAAATGTTTTCGCTAAGTAGCCATGGCTGTTATTAACTTTAATGAGATAAAGTGAGAAATCTGTATAAGGCTGGCAACAACTAGACATTGCTGAACCTAAGGGAAAGTTTGGAAAGCTAGGAATCCTGGTACTTTAATAAAAATTGTAAAAGGCATATGTATATATAAATACCTCAAAAATGCATTTATCCACAGTAAGTATTATTATAATAGTATTCTGTGAAACACAAGGTATCCATGTTTTCGATACCTTATTTTGTTCAGGGATGGTCACTGAGAAAGACAATGCTATCATAAGATTATCATATGATGTGAATTAAAAGTGAGCCATTAATTAACTGAATTAAGACTGAGAGCCAAGATAAAATTAAAATTCAAGGTAATTTTTTAATTCATCTACAAAAAACAGTAGGTACCCTGTGTCCAGGATTTCACTGTATAAAGAAGACTACGGGACCCGGCAGCGAGAGGACTTGACCAGCTGTCTGACCTGCCATTGTCGAACAAAACAGATTAAATGAGCTGTGCTAGTGTTCATGTTCTGTCTTGAAGTCAACTGACATTCATAAATAAATAAACAAACAAAGCTAAAGTCTTTACATGGAAAAAGAGATAGAGTTTATCCATATAAGGATTCATGTTTCTTCTGTGCATTCTGAATCCAGACGGTAATAAATAATTTATAAATTTCTCATAATTTTAGAGTTGGAAGACTACTCTCTTGAAATACTCATTTCAAAGGGAAACATCAGGAAATGGTGAGGCACTAGAACTATTTTTGCAAAATAAATAATGCTTTGTAGAGAGATGTGTCATAGTTATTAATAGAGAACTATTCAAATTCTGATGTATAAGACTAATTTTAAGATACATAACCCTTTTTAATGAATGAGGGATGGATAGTCAAAGAAATAAGTTTCCAGATATTAGTTTTGGAGGACTTTTTTTTTTTTTTTTTTTTTCAGTGCTAGGGATCAAATTTAGGGTCTTATGCATGTTAGGAAGTGCTGTACCACTAACTTACAGTCTAAGCCCTGTGTTCTATTTACTAGATGTAATCTTAGTATCTGTTACCCAGAGACTCAATGTCATAATCCAGGATGGCCTCAAACTTGCTGGCTCAGAGCTCCCAACATTCCTGCCTTAGCCTACCTGTTCTAGGATTAAGATATCCACTATAATTCCTGGTACAATGTTTCCTTACATAGTACATAATGACTGGTATTTGTGTTGCAGTGAATTTATAGCAGGGTAGTGTATCAGATTCAGGAAGAAAATCAGAATGCTAGTCAGTGCTATCTGTAGAGTAGAGAAAGGATTCAAACTTGTTTTCAATTCAGAGCATTTGCAAGCCTTATAGGAGATTGCCATCTGTTGCTTTTAAACCATGAGTTTGCTGCAATTATTAACTGAAAAATAAAGCTTTAGATCTCATTTTCTTATTTTGAAAAGCATTATGTAAGTTAGAATATAAAGTAGGATATGCTTGAATTTGAAGAAATGTGCAAAAGAAAACGCTAATGATTTTAATAGGAATGATTGTAGCAAACATTAAGAGTGGTTAACATATTAGTACTAAGATGATGCAAACAGAATCATAATTTTGTTGGTGACGATTGTTTCTCCTCATTTATGTTTGCCTTGTGTTTAGTAGACATAAAGCCTTGAAACTGATGTGTTCTCTGACAAAATAAATGATTATCATACATGTATATTATGAAAGTACTGAGTTAAAATCTCCTATTCAAAGAAAAAGGCATAAATCCAGCTTTCAAAATTGTGAGTCAAATTACATAGAGGAGCCACATTATATAGATTTATCAACTATATATTTAATCACATGTACCACTGTTGAATTTCTGTTCATTAATTGACACTTTACTTCTGAAGAGTCGGTTGTGAACTGTTTTACAAAATGTGTTATAAATGTGGTCTGAATTCAACACTACAAAATTTTCTTCCTTGTTGAAACATACTAGTTCTGTGTCTATCAAAGCCCTAACATTAATTATTATGGACAGGATTGTGCCTCAGTCTGAAATCATATATGAAAAATTTAATCCCCAACATAATTTTTGGAGACAGGGCCATGAATCGAATAGTTAAGGTTAAAGAAATCACAAGAATGGATCTTCAGGCAGATAAGGTTTCTGTCTCTACAGAAAGAAGAAGAGATTCCCAATTCCTCTCAGCACTTAAGACTCAGATGAAAGTTTGTATGGCATGAGTGCAAAACAATAATGTGTATATTCTGTATGTAATATAACCTTTAAGAAGAGAGTTGTAATGGGAAACCAGAATTTTAGGTACTGTAGTTTTGAAGGACTAGCTTCCAAAATGGTATGAATGTAAATTTTGCTTGGTTTAGATACCCTGTGTATGTGTTATGATGGACCAGAGTCAGATGCTCATTAAACACCAATAACCTTGGACTGCAGACTCTAGTAGAGCATTATATTTCCTTTATTCACTATGAAAAATAAAATGGTGAGTTATCTTCCATTTCTTTGTGTTCTGGGATTTAAAATGGGCAAGTTGGCATCTAAATCTAGAATCCACCTAAGAGTACAGACCCCCAAGTCCATACCTTCCTTTAGAGCCTCATTATCACCGTTATTTTTCGGGAAGTAAAACTGCCCTACCAGATCAATAGGATTTCAGAGTTTTTAATGTTAATTCAACCCAACCATAAGTCTAACCAAACTTGGTATACTTATTACTATGGCTCAGTGGGAAAAACCTGCAGGCATACAAACAAGGATACAGTGATGGGAGATGACTAAATGTCTGGAAACCTGATATGTAGAGCATGCACCTTTGTGACTGCATATTAATGATATAATGTGTGATATACAACATGAGTACTAAGTTTTGGGTAGTTGTAGGGGTCTGAGATTGGGACAGCAGTGATCACAAAAATAAATTTGAATATTTACTTTGTGAGACTAAACCTATAAAACAATGAAACTAGGATAGGTTACCAAATCTATAACTTCACCTGGTGGTGGTAGAGTGTGGTTTCTGTGGATAATGAGGAGAGTAAAGAAGACACACTAGGTTCCTGATAGTGGAATTATTTAATAAGGTAACCAATAGATTTCTATTTAAAACAATGGGGCTATATTGCACAAAGGACCCACTGGGTTAGGTTTCAATATAGAAACAAAGTTTGATTGCACATTTGAGTTGTAAAAATTAGAATGTAAAATAATGGTCCCAGGTGTGAAAACAACATTCCGTAAGAAATAAAGTTGTTTAATGTTTGGTCATTAAGAGAAAATACTGATTCATTCATGTTCGTACATAGAATAAATGGAGTTGCTGGCTCTGTTTTTGAGTATAGAGTAGTTCCCAGTGACATTTCCAATGGAAAAAGTAAGTTATTCTCTGAGACTTGTTCATGAGTAGAGACCAAAATCAAAAGATGGATAGATGCATAGATAGATACATAGGTAGATAGATAAGTAAATACATACATAGATGCATACATACATAGATACATAAATAGATGTCAGACAGACAGACAGACAGATAGATATAGTGTATCACTTTTAGCATAATGTAAAGAAAGACTGCTGTTTCTGTCTTGTTCTTGAAGTCAGGTTGCTTCCACCCTCTGTCCATGCAACCTCCCCTTTACAGGCCTACAAAATTATCATCATTTGTCGTCCTCTGCCAGAATAAGCCATTTCTGGGCCCAAACATAATTTCAAAATAAAGTCATGAATCTAAAACCCCATTGGTCAGAGGTACACCCCCCCCCCGCACACACACAGAGGCTTTTACCATCTGTCTTAGTTATTTGCCAAGATTAGTTAATATGTCCATATTCTTTTTGACACCACCTATCTTGGATTCGAGAAGTAGTGAAATTAAGAAGAAAATGGGCTACAATATCCTTCCTTGCTGTTGGGCATCATGGTGGTAGACATTACTGTACATGATGCTGTGTCTCTGTGTCTGTCTGTCTGTCTGTCTGTCTGTCTGTCTGTCTGTCTGTCTGTCTCTCTCTCTCTCTCTCTCTCTCTCTCTCTCTCTCCCTCTCTCTCTGAGACAGGGTTTCTCTGTGGAGAAGTCCTTGCTGTCCTGTAACTCTCTTTGTAAACCAGGCTGGCCTGAAACTCACAGAAATCCACCTGCCTCTGTCTCCCACCATGGCCCTGTGAAAATTTCCTTCATAATGGATTGTTTCGTTTGTTTGTTTGCTTGGTTGGTTTTGAGCTGTACCTACAGGAATACTGGCCTTTAATTTTGTCTAGTATCTATAAGTGTCCT
Source organism: Cricetiscus sungorus (assembly GCA_030556225.1). Lineage (NCBI taxonomy): Eukaryota > Metazoa > Chordata > Mammalia > Rodentia > Cricetidae > Cricetiscus > Cricetiscus sungorus. The sequence continues at coordinate 16,757,819 of JANBXA010000395.1, read as the reverse complement.
TGTGGAGACTTGTTATCAGGGTAATGCTAGTCTCACAAACTGAGTTTTGAAATATTTTTTTTTTGTCTTCCTTAAGTATTTTTTTTTTTTTTTAGAATTCTTCAGGTCAGTCACCAAGCTCTGGGATTTTCTTCAATGGGAATCTTTTTTATTATTATTACTATTGATTTATGTTTCCTACTCATTTTTGATCTGAGTACCTGTTCTACTTTTCACGGTCTATTCTCCAAAGGGAGTATATATGTACAAATTTGTTTATTTCTTCTAGTTTATCAAATTTGCTGATACATCTACAAGCTATTTTCTTACTATCTCTGGAATTGTTTTCTTTTATCTTAGTTGTTTTTGTAGTCTCTTGTTATTTATTTTATTTTTCTTCATTGTATTAACATTTAGATTAGTTTTGTTCTCTTTTATTTTATAACTTTTTATGATGTAAAGTTGGTTTGAACTTGTTATATCCTTTTATAACAGTGTCTGTTTGTTTTGATGACTCCTTTTTATCTATGCCTAAATTTCTGCATGCTACTTAAACAACTTGAACTCCATATATCTAGTTTTTCTTTTGATATCTTCTTTCATCCATTGATTTTAATGGCATGTTGCTTAAATACGTTTGTGAATTTTATGGAATCATTTTTAGTAAGATTTATAATTTTATATTATGTTAACTGAAAAATCTTTGATGAAAAATGTCAAATATAAATAAAGTTCTAAAACAGGCTCCAAAGATACAGAGAAAGCCTGTTTCGAAACCCGCCATCCCCCCCCCAAAAAGGATATATGAGGGCTAACATCAATATCCTCTCAAGTATGTTTACCCATTGGGGAGATAAAGGCTTCGGAGTAAGTGCAGACACTTCTTTTAACTCTTTAATGAGACAGACTACTTGCTGAGTCTCTTGACCACTTTAGTATGTATCAAACAGACATCCATTTCCACTTGACATCAGAGGCAGATAAGACAAAGAATAAAAGGATGATCATATTATATGACATAGAATAGATGAATTGAGTGCAGAATCTGTAATATAGAAACTAACAGATCTGGGTTTACAGGAACATAGCAACAGAATTGAATATATCAAAAGCAAGACTCTTAACTACAGGGGCAATCAATAAAGTTGTCCAAAAGGAAAACCCTTTCTACAATAGGCATAAAACCTTTTTCATGAGCTAAAACTCGTGGGGATACAGGACTAACAAGAGAGAAACCCTCAGAGCAAGTCAATTTCTCAAAATAGTTACACTGATGTTCCATGATAACCTACCCTTAGGTATGGTGTGAGTTTAAACATGTGGGATCAAAACAAATATTGTGCCGAAAGAAACTTGTAATTCATTTAACAATATCTGGCCTGCATTTCTCTTTGTGACAAATAAAAGCCCGGGACCAGTCCTAACCGAACTTTTTCCAGGTCTAGTACTAACTGACTCATGGTGACGATAAAATGTTGTCTACTGTCAGCAAGAGTTCCCGGCTGTCATTGCCACTCTTGTAAACCAGTGCCTCCACCTAGAGTACAGAGTGGGAAATGTTCTCTTTCTTCTACTAACCCTCAGGTTAGACTACAAGTCCACTCACTCCAAAGCATCTGTTTAGGTTTGCTAATTTTGTACCCAGTTTAAGCAATGCAACCCCTACAGAGTACATGTAAGTCTGCACAGTAAAAATTCCGGTGTCTGTGCATTTAACATCTATGCCATGTACAAGGGGGGGAAACATGGATAATGTGACAGCAAGTGTTCCAAAACCTAAATATTGTATTTAGTGAATGTATCTTCAAGTTAAGAATATGAATGTGTCCTTTATTAGAGTCATATATTCATCCCTAATATCTCTGGCTTGAATATTGCATTAATGGAGTAACAAAGGTTAACTGTCTTTGGCAATGAAATAATTTTCAGTCTTATCAATACTGTAACAAGAATACTTAGCCATATTTAGGCCACATATTATCCTTTTATTTTAAAAAATCTTCATGTTGTGCATAGTCATCCTGTGGAATTGTTTTAAAACCATTCCTAGTTCTTGTGAAATCAAATTAACCTGGCAACATGTCAGGACATTTTTTAATAAATGCATTATTTCAGATTCAGATTAAGGTTGTTCTCTGTCCTCCGATGTTGGTTCTAATGGCTGTTTCTAGGCTTTGCTGTTGTCTCCATTCTGACAACTTGATGCTGAATAGTTGTTCTGTACAAAACGAGTCAGCCAATTGTGGGGGGAGGAGTTCAGGCGCTGTTAGTATGACTTCCACCCACTCAGTTCTCAGTGGCACCTCCTCACACAATGTCACCGGCAATTTAAAACAAGATTCATTGAAAAGAAGATCTCTCCTGCTTTCTCCTGTAGCTAAGAATCGTCTCAAAAGATTTCTTTCATGAGAGTCACCCTTTATAGATTAGAGAAGACAATGTTCTTTCTGAGAGGTAAGGGGAAGATTGCAGTTATGTAACTGATAGGGCCATTTGGAATTTCATTATTCACTTCATTATTAATATTTACAAAATGATCACTACTCAAGTATTATTTCATGTTTAGGCAACTTAAGGAAACAAGGCAGAGCAGGGTTTAATATTATACACGGACAGCAAAAATTAAATAGGCAAATTAAAAGTGCAAGTGATTGAGCTGGTCACCAAGGGAGTGGGTATAGTCATAGATGGATTATTGGGCAGCGATTGTTACAAAAATGCTGCATAATGAATGACTCCCAAACCTAATTATTTGAAACTAATCAATGGAACCAGATCCCATCACTATGAATGAATTCATGGTAATCTAGCGTGAACACGGGAGCTTCTGATTTACATTTCAAGGTTTATGTCAGGTGGGTGGGCTTTGGTTGTGTATTTCTTTCAGCGTTGGGTTTATTGAATAAAAGTTATTCTTTAGACAATGGCAGAGAAGTAAGAAAGCAAGCCCGATGCTTCAATTTTCCTTCTGTTTGCTAAAATCCCAGTGGTTAAAGTGAGTCCCATAATTGAAGCCAAAATCAGTGAGGGATATATTTGCTCTACTACAAGGGCCATCAGGGAGTATTTGTAAAATAGTATTCCAGTGTTTCTTTGTGTTGCTCTAGCTGTCCTGGAACTAGCTCTATAGACTAGACTGGCATTGAACTCACAGAGATCCTCCAGCCTCTGCCTCCCACGTGCTAGGATTAAAGGCATGTGCCACCACTGCCCGGAATAAGATTCTAATCTTAATATTCATTTTATTTTTTTTAATGAAAAGTTAGCCATGTTTGTAAAAGAGCAAGAAGACTAATAGTTTGAAATTTAGACACAGAAGAGGAGAATGAGATGATAGAGTGACAGAAATAGGGAATAAAAGGCCCTCTCTGCCACTACAGACAAGAGTCAAGACCTTGTTCTAAGTACAAACAAACCCTTTAAGGGCATGCTTTTAAGGATAGAATGGCAAGCATAGGGTTACATCTACAAACCAGCTCTGAATCCTGTTACCTGCATTGGAAGTGATCATGGATGATTCAGAGATGGATACACAATGGCCATGATTATGACTCAGGAGAGAGGCTTTGATCACAAGCTTGGTTGTGATAATAAAGGAAGACAAAGCATTTGGATATGGGACCCGCAATGGCAGTACTCTTATGGGCTTTTGCTAGCTTGGAAGTATTTGGAAATGGAAGACAGACAAATAAAAACACATGATAGCATTCCTACATTTTGATTATAAGCAACTCAACAAATCATAATTCTAATAAAACAGAAGGAGGAGAGACTGTGGTTAGTAAGCAGTTTGGGATCTAAAGTTTTGTTGTGCACAAGGGACTAGAGAGGCTTTAAAGTCAAAGCGCACAGCAGGATCGCATGGGAAAGTAGTGCAAGTGGTAACCAAATACCAGGAACAATAATTAATCAGTATACATGATCATGTATCAGATACACTAGTTGTGTCTTAAGGAAAAATACTGGTGTTTCACTGAGGCCTGGATTGTAGCTCATCGGTGAATTGCTTGCACTCCATACATGTGAAGGTCATCCCAGCAATATGAAAACAAACAAAGGAAAATGGAGGAAAGTTACACTTTAAATAATTCAAATAAACTATTCATAAATAGTAACTAAAAGAAGTCTCCATGTAGCCTGTTACAGATGCTGTGGAAATATCCATAAATTCATAACATTAAAAGGGAGATGATTTTATTTCATGCAAAACTTACCTTTTATTCTAGATAATTGCACTAATTTGTGAAAGCAAGAAGGAAACATGAAGATGTTTTCTGAAGGATATTTTTTTTCTTTAACTTCTTAGGTAGAGAGGTTGTCTTACAGAACAAAGCCATACAAGGACCCTCAACCTGAGCATTGTATATTGGGACATGCCACTACATGGTTTTATTTTCTTAAATGTGAGAAAGAAGATAGTAAATGACATCTGTATTATCACAATGTGGAATAGCCTCCGCTCAATGCAATAACTCATAACAAGCAAATCACAAAAGAAACCAGGGGTAATAGAGTTTCAGCTGTAAAATTTGCTTTGATTATAGAAACCCGTTATCAGCTGTCTCCAGTTAGTTATCTGGAAACCGGAAGAACCATCAAGAATGATCTGAATAATTTGTAGAGATTATGGACAAAGCAAGCTTATACTCACAGGTGGAACTGACCATTTGGTTTCATTTACCTAGACCTCTAAGGTCTGTGTAATCCACATTTAGTGTATAAGATAGGGTATAAAAGTATGGGTGTGTGCACACACGTATCTGTCTTTATGCCACGTAAATGGTCTTTAATTGTACAGAAAAACATCAGTTGGGCTTACAGGAGTCTAACATACTGCTTGTTCAGGTGAGTCACAGCCACAGCTGCAGACCTGAGACGCATTTAGAGAAATAAAGCTAAAGCCACCGTTTGTCTAAACATTCAGCTGATAAAAACACATGGCTCCAGGATGATTTCCCTCTGTGACTTTTTTCAAAGTTGATGACCCTAGTAATGGAGGGGAAGAATGACTGGAGAAAACAGAGAAGGCGAAGTAAGTCTAAGACTCGCATTAAAAAAGGAAGATGAAGAATCATGGAAACCTCAAAACTGACACGGAGAAAACATAAGCAGTATCTAAAAGCTGGCATTACAGTTAGGCTCAGGTGCGTCGACCTACTAAAGAAACACAGACGAAACACAGCCCTTTCCGTGTAAAGAATGCAGTTTTTCATAACAGCACAAGTTTTAGAAGAACCTAAAGAGGAACAAAAAGCAACGAGAGTACCTCAGGTTTCTAACTTGGGAAGTGGTGATTAAATCAGATCACAAAAGAAAGTCTTTTTAAGATGAGCAACAGCAGCACAAGGGGTGTGGAACAGTCGAAGGAAGGCAGCAGGCTGCAGCTGACAGAGACTAGGCATCTTCAGGTATGTGTGTCAGCACAGAAGCATTAGCAAGCCTCAAGTGCAGGAGTCTCCGATGTCAGAAGGAGCAGGTGCGGATCTGTAGGGCCACTGTGCTTTCAGGATCTCTCTTCTCCAAATTAGACAAGGGACATATCATTGTTTTTTAATTAGTAATTATGTAGCTATCTCTGTTGATTATTTTGAGAAACTGTTAATGACTGTTCGAAAGTAGAAGTCATCTCCTGTAAAGACCTCGCCATCACTGGGACTCTATGACCTTGAAGTGGAAAGCCAACACAGGAAGAGTGTCACGTATGAGCACGAATTGATGTTTCTCCATGAAGCAGCATTCCAGGTTAAAACTGCTTTAGAATAAAAATTGTCCACATACATATTTAGAAAGACGTCTACAACTCTGTGTGACGGTATCATTTGTGTCAGTTTAGTGTGTGTGTGTGTGTATGTGTTTGCACATGCATGGTGTATGAGCATGTGCATGCTTTGTGTGTGAATATGGGTATGCATATGTATGTTTATTTATATGAGTGTGCGTGTGTGTGAATATATATGTGCATACGCACATGACTATGTACATGTGTGCAGGCATGTGCGTGTATGTTTGTGTGTATGTGTATGCATGTGTGTATGTATACATGTATGCATGTGTGTTTGTGTGTCATATGTACACATACTCATGCGAATGTATGTACATGTGTATGGAGGTCAGAGACTCACAAAGGGTAACTTTATTCGATTCTTTTGAGACAGCCTCTACCAATGAACAATGCAGTGGCATCTCGTTCTGCCAGTAGACTTGGGGTGGTGGCCACATCCTAGGGGGTGACTTCAGGTGTCAGAATGTGACCCCTTATAAGGAAGAGGAGGGGCTGGCTTACACTCTATTGCGTTGTGGTAGGAGCATCCTGAAGGGCAGAGACGGTGGCATCTTGTTCTTCCAGTAGACTTGGAGAGGTGGCCACAGAACCTGCTTGGGTCCCATGGCCAAAGCCCTTACTTCTCCTTCTCCCTTTCTTTCTCCCTGGCGAGTGTGTGGTTAATAGGAGCACAACACCACTCGCAGCTTTCCTGATATCCAAACTCAGGTGTCCATGCTTTCACCACAGCCTTTGCTAAATAAGGCACCTCTCCTGATGATGCGTTTAATTTCGCTGTCCGTTTCCCTTGCAACGGCGATTCCTCCCACTCCCAGCATTACTTAGCTGTGTAGTCTTTGTGTAGATTAAGCTTCCTCCTGTGCCCGCCTTTGTCCATGTTCGCATGTCTATCTCTGCTTGCTGCCTAGGTCGTATTTAGGATGTAGCTTCTGACGTTGTTAGGAGACAAGCTCTCATAACAAACTTCCTGTTTCTTGCTTTACAATCTGTCTGTCTGCCCCATCTTCTGCAATGATCCCTGTGCCTTATATGGATGCATTATGGCTTGGTTTTTTTTGTTTTGTTTTTGTTCTTTTTTACTTATTTTAGTATATTCAAATCATGCACACTGAAAAGTCTTCTGCTACATTTACATTCATTTTATCAGTCTATTTACTGATGATAAGTTTGTTTCAAAGCACTTTTTGAGGTATTTGTATCTCCTTCTGGTCTCAGTTATTTTGTTTTAAAACAGCTGAGTCTCAGGGTAGCCGTGTCTTGGCCATTCTGTTTGGAATGGTTTCCAGGAATAAAGCACAGATCACTGGGCACCTGTACCTTCCTGCTGAAACAGACTCTTTAATAGTCTTTCTACAGCTCCAATAAACTATGCTAAAAGATACAGGAAAGAGTATTTATTTTATAATAGCAATGAAGGGCATTTACCAACATTGTAATCTTAACATATATATATACATATATGTGTGTGTGTGTGTGTGTGTGTGTGTGTGTGTGTTTAGCAAGGAGAAATTTAGCTAAGGGAATCTCTTTGATTTTTGTGTCATTTGACAGTGGTTGATACATGTTCTTGTAATCTTTCTCTGGAGTTTATCGTATACCCCAAATAATTCTCACTTTAACAATGAATATTCATGTGGTATGCTTAACATGAGTTGAAATGTTATTTTTCCCTTAGTTAATCGGGCATACATTTATAAACACTTCCCCAAGCTACACTTACTAGGAAACCACTTGGGGGAATAAGCATCAAAATTTCCTTTCACTACTAGACTGCTAGCATATGTTTTAACGCCTTCTCAAAGATTATTCTTTGTGTTTTACAATTTAAAAGCAAAGAAAATAATTTAAATATTATGCAAACGATATATAATTTATTGTCTTTTTCATTACGTCTGAAGTGACTCTGGGATAATGAGAAAAGTAAGCAAGCCTGCTCATAGTGAAAATAAAAAGCCTTCTAAACTGCTACTGCTCCCCCTAGTGGTGGTAAAAATCCCTGCATGCTTCAGGATTGCCAGTCAGTCAATCATCCTTGAGATACAACTGTGGAGAACTGAATTTAGCATATTTGTTTTATAGAACCTACAAGTCAAAATTAAAGTGATATAAAAGACAACTTTTGAAACTTGGGTTATATGAATGTATATTATTTAAATAATTATTAACTATTTATAATGAATAACTTCCTTTATGTTTGGTGCAAAGTTGAGAAGTTAATATCATACTAAAGACAGGATAATGTAAACCCACTGTCTGTAGTACCCAATCCGGATTTTCCCTTTAGTTATTATTACATGCTTCCTGTTTATAAAAAAATTAAATGCATTTCAGAAAGCTTTGCTTTCAAATATTCATATTCCTAATAACCGGTTCAGAATACTTCTTGTGTTTTCAAGTATCGAATGCAGGAATAAAGCTGCTCTCCCAAAAGGCATCTGAGCCATTTTCTTCCAGGAACCAAAAGAAGGAAAGAATAGCATTGTAACTCACAAATTACCTGAGGATTCTTAGAAATGTCTCTGGTGAGTAGCTAATATACAGAGTATTTTTCTTTCTGAAAGTAGAATCTCATTTTTGACAATAGAAAGAGGATTAAACTGAAAAGGGACAGTTGATAGGATGCAGAGAAAACGCCGAGGAGGGGATGACGAAATAAAGGAGAGAGGGAGACGCAGCATCTGTATCAGGGAAGAGCTGAAAACGCAGTGACAAAAATGACGACTTTATGCTTTACCTTCTAACACATAACCTTTTTATGTCTTCACTTTCTAAGCATTCTTTTAAACATTCAACTAAAGGCCAACATACGAAATTTAGTCTTTCCCCAGTTACATATAATAAACACTCAATCCAGTGGGAAATATTACTATTCGTTGGATCTGATATTCTTCCTTTAAAAAAAAAACCTGATTTTCCCTTTCTTTGATTTGTTTTGCTATCTCGTTATTTTACCCAATCTGTGCCTATTTCCATTCCTATTTCAGCATGTGCCGTGTACATTTTCTACGAGTTTTGAAACCACAAAACATTTTCTCTAAAGTGTGTGACACCAGAAAATATATTCAAGTTCTTAAGTATCCCAAGCACAAGGAGTCACAGATTTTTTTTGCCCCAGAGCTTTTACTTAAATACTAGGAATAAAATAAAACATATATCCAGATATTAAAATGACAAACTCCCGGAGCAGAGGCATGAGAGGAAAAGAGGAATGGATGTTACTAACAGAGCACACTGTGCTGTATACAGCAGAGCTCCTTTTTTTTTTTTTAAACAACTCTTTCCGTGAGTCAGAAATCCTGAGCAACAGCTGCAATTAGGAAAGATCGTCACTTTCGATCAAGGTTCATGAGTGGGGGATGAGATGAGGGACAAAGGGAAGGAGGAGGGAGTGGGGGGAGAAGGGGAGGGATAGAGATGAAGGCAGGGCACATCCTGTACAGGCATGACATCACCCTCCTGCTCACATATATATATAGGGAATGGCCAGAGCATCCTTCATAGTTCACTCACTTTCAAAGCCAGCTGAAGGCAAGGGAAGCACGGAGAGGAGAGCTCCTTCAGTGTCTTTCTGAGTGTCTGGTCTGCTCGTCAGAGGCTGAAAGATGATGGCAGGAGTGAACATCCAGCTAGTGTGCCTGATGCTTCTGGCTTTCAGCTCCTGGAGTCTGTGCTCAGGTAAATGCACCTTACATCTCACAAATCTCACAACTCCCCTAAGTGATTACTCTCGCAGGCTGCTGCTACTCAGGTTAATGAGTCCTGGAGGATTCTCTCTCTCTCTCTCTCTCTCTCTCTCTCTCTCTCTCTCTCTCTCTCTCTCTCTCTCTCTCTCTCCCTCTCTCTCTGCCTGTTAGTGACAGGAACTGTGAATATCATATTCTCTCCTGTTCTTATTATAAGAACTGAACTGTTTGTTCTACTTTTAAGAATCTGTAAAGCAGTAAATGTGGAATCAAGGAAATACAACATATTCATCCTCCTTTTGAATACAACCACTAAAGAGAACAGAGATAAGAGTAATAAAACAAAGATGAAAATTTGAATTGGGCTGGCCAGTATTGAGGAGAATTGAAACAGCCCTTGTGAACATGCAGATATTAAAATATCCCATTCACTAACTTATACTCTTACCTTTTCTCATTCTCTTAAGTGGTGACATTCCTCATTCACTTACCTTTGGAATTTCTTTTTCAAATTATTTTTTTAACTCTACATGAGCCTTAGGACAAGGCAAATAAATACCAATATGTAAATGAGTGAGCCTTATTTATAGAATATTATTTCTAATATAATACAAAGTGTCCCATGTCCTTTCTGAAAACATTTTATAGTCTTTCATTGCTACAGAGTCGTGATATTAATGTAGCTGTTGCTTTTATGAATGTCATTTAAGTAGGCACAGACTATAACCATAAAATTGGTATACTTACATTTATGATAGAATTTGGCTTTAGAGTGTTTTTTATAAGTAGAAGAAATGTATTATTATCAGATATGTATCAATTCTCCTTGAAAATAAAATGCATTTAAAACAGTAATGTGAAACATTTTGATGATTGCAATGTGTTTTAATTAATAATTGCAAACATTTGAACAAACACATCACAATGGGAATTCTTATGAGATAAATGAGGTAAAACCACTTAACTTATACCTGTAGATATTATAATTAACAACTAGGCATCAAAGTGTTAGTTTAAACTCCTGCTAAGATTTACAAGTACAAAGATAACTCTATCAGCATGGAATGTTATTTGTTTAGAATGATTTAATTATTTTGCTAGTATAACATCCTGTAAATATTTTATGAGAACAACAGTTTTCCATAAATACAATTTTATCAAATATTTCCTGAAATTAGTTAAGAGATTATAATTAAAGATTTAAATAGGTTATTGATTAAGAACTCTATATTAATTGGAAGCATTTCTCTGTGACAAGTGTACATTTTCATCAGTGATTAATACAATTAATTTTATTATTCATTTTGAAAAATAAAGATGTGTTTGTAATAAGCCAAGCAAAAGTGTCTCTGGAATGACTTAGTTCTTACATGCCCTTTATCAGTTGGTTTCATCAGGTGGGATTCTGTTTTAATGACTACAGAGTGCAAGATTTTTTTTTAAGCTCTGCCTTGTTTTATTGCAAGAGGCTAATGGATATTAAAACTCTCTATAACTGTTTAGTATTTCTAAATTCTGCTTCCCTATGCAATGCTCATAAAGGGAATGGTGGAAAATGTGTTCCAAAATGATTCAAGGATCTGTTTTCAATACTAGTTACCATGTGTTGATGGGGAGCTATGCCTTTGCTTAGGCCATTTCCTCAGTGCTTATGATAAAATTGAAAGCACACAATGCAAAACTCTTACTTAAAACAGAAACTGATTCCTTCAAACACTGTTTTATAAAATGACATTTGTAGTGAAGTGAGTCTCAGTATCATTTTTATTCTAAAATTACTAGTGAGTAATTTCCGATGGCTTTGCCAGGAAATAAGAAACAATATTTTATTTTGTTTTTTATTCCACATCTAGTTTCTACAAGTGAGAACTACTGCTGGTAAGGATAAGACCTAGGGCAGCATATTTGCTGAGGTCTAGCTTATACAATATAATTAAATGTTTTACTGCGATTCGGAGATGAAACAATTCTAAATCATGGATACTTTGCTTAGCAAATTATCATGGGTACATTTTCTTAGAAGCAATTGTACTTCTGTAGCTGTCAGCAGAAAATTAAGCTGTGATGTGTTTCTTTCTGAACACTGCTTTGAAGGAATTACATGCAGAATACAATCAGCTTCAGGGACTAATTCTTTAAATTAATTTGAAAGGAGTTGTTTGCTATATAGTGACATGATGTGTGATTATATATTAAACATGTGGTTTTGATTTTATTCAGACTCCGAAGAGGACATGAGAGCATTAGAGGCAGACTTATTGACAAATATGCATGCATCCAAGGTAATTTTTCTTTTCCTTAATCCAGGCTAGAAGGACATGTGCATTTCCAGTCTAAACACAATATTATTTTCTTATGCTAATAAATATAGTTACCTACCTCAAAACTGGAAAGGTCTTTGGGAGTCAATTCCTATTTGAGAGATTTTATTTCTCTCTTCTAATACATTGGTTCACAACATCCCTAATGCTGCAATCCTTTTGTATATATAGTTCCTCTTGTTGTGGTAACCCAAACCATAAAATTTTTCTCATTGGTACTTGATAACTCTAGTTCTGCTACTGTTACGAATCACAATGTAAATATTTGTAGAGAAAGAAGTTTGCCAAAGGGTTTGTGATCCACAGGTTGAGGAGTCAGAGGTGTTGCTATGAAAGATAAAGTACCCATAGGGCTTTCGATTGGTATGCTTCAGTTTTAATTAAGCAGCCACAGATAATGTTATAGAGACAGGGGCACATACTTAAATTGTTTTCATGACTATTAGATTGCCAGGATAAAAGGTATGTTGGCCTCAAGTTATTGAAACAAGTGAAACCCAATTGAAAGTTTTATGTTCTTGTTAATTGTGAAAAAAATGTATTTCCTAAAATATGCCATGAAGGAAACATGGACATATGGCATAGAATAAAGCTATGGACCTATAAATATTAACCTGGAGATCCAGTCCTGAAACCAAGACTTCTGCTCTATTCAGTCTTAGGCAACTGAGTTAGTCAATAGGATTGACCTTGGCTTTCCTTATCTTTTTAAGTACAGCGGCAGGAGTGTAGAACCTAGTAATATACGGTTCTCTCATAAAGCCATGACAGAGTGCACATTTTGATTCCTTTCCAAACCGTTAGTTGCAGGCATTCATCTTTTATTGAGTGAGCTCACTGAAGTTCTGGATTCTGAGCAAGATTTTGCAAGCTTGAGAGCACCGTTTCTAGTCACCAGCCTTTGCCTAGAAACAAAACTGTTGCAACAGATCACATGACCATGTTACCCTATGAAATTAATTGATTCAGCGGTAGTATAACACTGGGTATCAAGACTGATGGTTAGAAGACAGGTTTCCAATGAAAAGATGCAAACTTTAGAGCTAGGTGACACCTAAGGACTATAGTTACTTGCATTTTGTTGATATCCTCAGATCCACGACCTGCTAAGTACATCTCAGTTCAGTGGTTCATTGACACGGAGGATTAATCGTATCTCTTTGGTCGCACGCAATAATGACATACAGATGACAAGGAATAATATATTTAGAATTTGTTATGTAGACATCTGACTTTCTTCAAATATATTGTCAAATGTGTGTCTCCTTTGCTCCGGTTTCATTTCCTGGTAAGACAGGAGCTACGGATTTCTGACTGTCAGACAAAGAAAAAGTAATGCAGTCAGGTACCTCAACTTTTTCCTCCCTTCACTTTCTGTGTGCAACTGTGTCCAAGGAGAATATTTTAGTCTAGTCTAGTCTAGTCTATTTCCTACCAACCCACATAAACATTCTCGCGTAAGATCTCAGGATATTTAATTTAAAAACAAACAAACAAACAAACAAAAAACAACTTTCCACTTCCTTTAATGCTAATGCAGTTGATGATAGAATGTTCCTTTAAAATCATGGAGGTGTGTATATAGTTTTTACTATAAATACCACCAAAAGAACCAGACTAAGCAGGGTGTGTGTGTGTGTGTGTGTGTATGTGTGTGTGTGTGTGTGTGTGTGTGTGTGTGTGTGTGAGTGTGTGTGTGTACTAACAAAGGTTAACTAACAAAGAAACGAGCCCATAAAGTTAACAGTAGTGGGAATCATGGGAAGAGTTTTGAGAATGCATATGTGGGAGAGGATGGAGGGGGAAAGTGATGTAATTCTATCTCAATTTAAAGTATATTTTAACAATAGTGGAGGGCAGAAACAGTGTTCTAAGGAACTAATCTTAGGAAACTCTGAAATAGAAAATCTCTAAATAACTTCCCAAATGTAAATTGAAATGACATATTAGCTGGTAAGGCATTAGGTATTGCTGAGTTTAAATGGAGAATGTTTCTTCTAAAATATATTAACTCAATACATTGCATGTAATGATTGGATAACCTTAGTCAAGGCAGGTAGTAGAAAGAATTACAGGCTTTTTGAAAATAGAGTGAAAATCTTTGTACTCATAGATTGGAATGTCTGTGAGTTAAGAGCATATTAAAAAGGGATTGACACATTCACAGTTCTACTGCAAGTGGAAATTAAAATATAATGACTTACCATGATCAATGTATACTCCATACTCTACTAACAGACTTTAATTGTACTACCAATTTTGTCAATATTTCAGATCGCTAAAGCAAGCCCCCCTTCTTGGAAGATGACCTTGCTAAATGTCTGCAGCTTTGTAAATAACCTGAACAGCCCAGCCGAGGAAGCAGGAGAAATGCACGAAGATGATCTTGTAGGAAAAAGGAAACTTCCCATCCCTCTGGATGGCTTTAGCTTGGAGGCCATGCTGACTATATTCCAGCTCCAAAAAATCTGCCATAGCAGGGCCTTTCAACACTGGGAGGTAAAACAGAAGCCAGATATGGGCATCAGGGCCATTGCACTAGCGGGCTCTTGTTTGTATTCATTTCTATGTCCTAATAAAATCATAGCAGGGAGACTTACAAATACTAGGAAGTATTGAATCAATGTTTTGAAGTCAACACCCTTTTTAATTTCAAAGTGTCCTTCAAATATTTGGAGAATAACAAACATTTTTCTTCAACCTTAGAAGGATAATGATATGTATAAGGCACATTTAAACCATATATGTGAATGGCTGAAACACCAAGGCAGTTTTATTACTATTATTATTATTATTATTATTATTATTATTATTATTATTATATTGGTAATAGTGATATGTGTCAAGAAATTTAAGTGAACCCAACTGATTTCCTAAAATAAAAAATCATGTGTACTTACCTATAAACAAACAAAGAAAATAGAAAAACAAAACAAAACAAAACAAATGGTGTTGGGTGCAGCTCACAGATTAGCACATGCATAGGGATTGCTTTCCAGCTTTTATATTTGATTACTGGGCAAGTAAAATATTTATTTTTAAAGCAATTTTTAATATATAAACATGTGTATACGTGTGTATGCAATGCACATATATAGACACATATGGAAAGGCCTTTGCATTCTAGATTAGTAGGTAAGTTAACATAACTCTATTTTCAACATTCCATATCAATATCCTGGATGTTTTGTTAACTACATGTTCTGAAGCAGATATTGCTCAATTAGCCATGGTCCTCTCAAAATTTAAATTTGGGAAGATAGATAACTGTTCCTTAGGTATATACAAATTGGATTCAACCCTTCAATCATTACCTTTAACTCCAAAAACATGCTTTTCTACTGATAAAATAAGCAAGCAAGGTATCATTGAAAGAATGGCATAAAGATGCTATAAATGTATCTTTAGATTACTTACGCATTTTTCAGAGGCGGTCATATAGTTCTATAACCATGCCTAGCCCATGACATAGTATGTTGTCCAGTATGGTCTCAAGCATATAGAAATCCTTTTTTTTATTCCTGCCTCCAAATTGCTGATATCAATGTGTGCACTACCATATCTGGTTGGCCTGTCTTTAAAGGGGAGAGAAAACTGAAAATATTAGTAATCTACCAATTATCAAAATAACATTCCCCACAATCATTTTATTTTTTTTATTGCCTTGGCATACATTTAACAAGATAAAAATTAGAGCTTTGAGAAGAAGTAACAAAAGTTTGAACTGAAAGAAGGAAAATGTGGAAGGCAACCAAATATTTCTAAAAATAAAAATGGAATCCTATCACACTTTTTAAACTGGAGAAATATTATTTTTCTGATCAAGCCCTGAGAGGTTTGCTTAATATTTTAGGTTGTGGGCTTACACCAACAGTGCAGCTCTGAGGTGCCTCCTCTGTTATTATAACAGCCTGTGAGTGGCTGCCACAGAGATAACCTATGGAAGGAGAAAATACCAGCAAAGCTGCTGGTGTTTATGCTAACTGGTAAACATAACTACACTTTCCAGATGAGAAACCGAAAAGGCTAGTTCAAATTATCTTGTTGTACTTTTCATCCTTTAATTATAATTCCAGCTAAACGGAACAGTCTTTAAAACACTATTTAGCTCAATAAAACTTGAAAATTCAGATCTTAGCAGAGGGAAATGCCAATTATGCCTTATTTACCTAGGGAAGAAAGACCCTCAATAAACTAATTAGCAGATAAGTCAACTGAACACAAGCCTGCAAGTCTAGTTATTTTAACTGTTGAGTCATTTAAAAATAAAATGATACTGTCATTCTGAGCATAATACAAGTAATTACAGACTAAGCACTTTTAAGAAAGTAAAGATTAAAAACCTAGATTGCCTGATAGTAGTTTCTTTGCCTTCTCTGAAACTCAGTAACTGTGGCTTGAAATAAAATACTTGGTGATTGGATGGTAAGCATGTGCATTACAATTGAAATATCTACTGCATCTAGGATGCTTGGAACAGGCAAGCCTTCGTTTGCTTAGGAAATTGGTCCCAGGAATGACTTCCAAGTCATGTCAGTAATTGACTTAAGTATTATAAAATCCTATTACTTTGTTATTCAAATGGCATGTGAGATTCAAAACTGCATTTACTGTGGTACACTTCTCATGATTTTGGACTACCATTATATAGTCAAAGTCTCAAAACGAATTAGAAGGTGTCTCTGGTAGGGCCCTCCAGCTGGAAAATGCACATACGTTTTTGAAAAAAGGTGGGCTGGGAAAGGACATAAACAATCACACATGGATAACCACGTGACAAAATAGTTTCTCTGATCCTACAGGTGCCCTTCTCTTAAAGTAAGTAGAGTAAAATGTAGGAAAGTTTATGAAATATATTTCATGCATGTAACCCCCTTCATGTCTTCTCCGTCTTAGGTCATTCAGGAAGACATTCTTGATAGTGGCAATGACAAAAATGACAAGGAAGAGGTGATAAAGAGAAAAATCCCTTACATTCTGAAAAGGCAGCTGTACGAGAATAAACCTAGAAGACCCTACATACTCAAGAGGAGCTCCTACTACTACTGAGAAGCTAGTTCTCGTCACGTGACTGTGACTGGCCACTCTTTATCTAGATATATAGTCATAGATTTATCTAGATTCATAATTATATGTGTGTGTATAAATGTGACGGAACTTAATTATTTCAACTCCTCCACAACTGTGGCTTATTGGATGTTATTTTTCTGCATTTGTGTAAATTGAACTAAATGTTTTCAAATAAATGTAGATCTTGAGCATGATGTGTTCTCTATAATTGGAATAGATAACAATCGTATCACATAATACAATGCTTCATAAATATATTACAGGCTGTCTGAGCAGTCATCACATTTTGCATTTTCTAGGAAATTATAAGAGATAATAGCAAAGTTGAGCACACATCATTAACCCAAAGCAGAACAACGGCACCAGTTTGATCATTTGGTTGTTTTATTTTTAATAGAAAGAAATATACACTGCTTTCCAAAATCCCAGTGGCTCATATAAGACCCACCTATAAGAATTGTTAATGAAATATTGTTGTTTATGCTTATCTCAGTGTATCTTTAAGTATTTTGCCTGTCAAATGAATTTGATAGTTAATAAAATTCAGCAAGCCATCAGATTCTGATGCTTTATTTCAGATTTACTTATTTGAATGAGAATATTTGAATCTTCCCTTTTACACTTTTCAATTAGAATACCATACATGCATTTTTAAATGCCACTTATGGATTTTGTAATTAATAGTTTTTTTCTCATTGGAAAGGTATATTTTTGCTAAAAGTTGTGCATCTAATAATTCATCTTCACTTTCCTTTAAAATCATGAGTATAACCCGATGAGGCTTTGCATTTCATTGTCTTCTGAGTCTATTAACTATCTTTTTCTCTACACTCTATAACATAGAGTGAAGAAGGAAATTGCATATTATAATTACCTCCATTCCATTTTCTTTTCATTAAAAAACTACAGGTTGTTCCAAAAATAAAGTATATAGGAAGAAAAAGTACAAAACTATGATGAAAAATTATGAGAAAATGAGTGAAG